>JAKNSD010000039.1:49414-77407 GCA_023525715.1 Cichorium intybus | reverse complement strand
AAAAGTTGATTGGCACACACACACACATACATACATGCACACACACACACACACACACACACACACATACATATATATATATATATATATATATATATATATATATATATATATATATATATATATATATATATATATATATATATATATATATATATATATATATATATATATATATATATACACATACATACATAGATACATACATACATACATACATATACACACACACACACGTACATACACACAAATTAGGTCTTAAACGGGGTGAACAAAACCACATCCATCCCCGCTTCAGGTAAGAAATTTAAAAATTATCCTCGATATGTTCCTATTAAGACAAGAAATTTGTAATTCGTTAGGGACGTGTCCATACTAATACCTGAATCCTAGGTCAAAGTTGCATCTTTAGTCTTTGACGCTATGAAAAGCAAGTGAAAAACTGGAATCGATTAAAGAGGTAGTAAAACATTTTTTATGCCTCTAAAATGTTAAACATATATAATATAATTAATTATAAGAAAAATAAAGAGAAAAGCAAGTTTATATGGAAAGCTTTGGGAGTTGGGGATGGTGGAAGATCATTTAACCGTTTATGTAGCGGGTCTCACGCGGTTTCAGAAAGTAAGTGAAGCAAAAGAAAAGGATCGGAAAATAATCGATTTACTGTTTATGCTTTCTCACACGTGTTGAGAAAGCAAGTGAGCTAAAAGATTAAAAATTAAAAAAATTCATTTACTTTGACGTTTACACTTCGCATTAGTCATAGGTCATGATATATATTATATAAAATGTTATTGAATATACAACTTTGATAAAAGAGAGCTAAAGCGTGTCTTGTAAAAGTTATTTTGTAGATTTCCTTATTGTCTTTTACCGTTGTGACCTAATATCTATAGATGTGCCAGGTGTCTTTTTCTAAAAGAGCAAATAGAGAGCCTCCGTCGTTTGATCGGTTGGGAGCCGCCAGGATGCAGTGGGCAAATCAAGATTATATATATATATATATATATATATATATATATATATATATATATATATATATATATATATATATATATATATATATATATATATATATATATATATATAGGAGGGTTCCATTGAGAACGAAAAAGAGGTTGGGAATGCGAGAATGAATCTGGGCCGTTGATTGCGCCAGCGCTGGCGCGCCGCTCTACGACGACGAGATGGGTTTAATTTTTCGTATATGATTTATTCATATATGAATGTGTGTATTCATATATGAATGCGAGAATGAATCTGGGTCACTAGATGCGTCAGCGCTGACACGTTGTTTTACAACGACGAGATGGGTTTAATTTTTCGTGTATGATTTATTCATATATGAATGTGTATATTCATATATGATTATTCATATATCATATATGAATAATCATATATGATTATTCATATTCATATATGAATAAACATATATGAATAATCATTTTTGAAATATGGTTGTGGTGGTCGGAATGGTGGTAGATGGTGGCGATGATGATGGTGATGGTGATAGAGGGTGGCGATGATGGTGGGGATGGTGGCGGCGGTGTTAGTGGGGTGGTGGTGTTGGTGGAGATGGGTGGTGACAAAGGTGGTGGTGGCGGCGGCGGCGGTGATGGAGGTGGTGGTGGTAGTAGCAATGGGTGGTGGTAGCGGTGGTGGAGGTGGTAGTAAAGGTGGTAGCGGCGGTGGTGGTGGAGATTGTGATAGAGGTGGTAGAGTTGGCAGTAGCAGTGTTGGCGGTGGCGGTGGCGGCAGAGGTCGCGGTGGCAGCGGTAGTGGTGGCGGCGGCAACGGTGGTGGTGGTGGTGGTGGTGACGCAGATGGTGCAGGTGGTAGTGGTGGTGAAAATCATATATGCAAAGCACTAGGGCGGCAATATAAAATATGTGGCCCATATTCATTCTCACGATCTCAACCTTATTTTCATTCTCAATGGAACCTACTTATATATATATATATATATATATATATATATATATATATATATATATATATATATATATATATATATATATATATATATATATATATATATATATATATATATATATATAGACTTAGGATCTTTTGAGAACCATAAGTTCCCCGAGAACCCGAGAACTCGACGAGGAGCATTGGATTAGATTAACTTTATTAAGGGCAAGATGGTCATTCCGTTTTTCTTTATTCCATTTACCAATTAATCATAAATCATTTAATTAATCAAAATATCATTTAACTAATTAATTAAAACATAATCTAAATATATCTAATTGAAAGATTCTTTAGATTCACGTTGACTTTTATATGAAGATTCACTAAATCATCCAAAAACACGTATGAACATACTGAGCCGCCGCCATAGATTTCTCGATTTGAACAGAAATTAAACTTTGTTGATCGATTTCTTATCTAATCGTGTCATTAAAAAGCAATATCTCGTTATCAATATCATTGAATTCCTTCTTTTCTCGTTCTATTTGTTCTTCACGCATCAGCAATTTTGAAATCGCAACAACAAAATTGCAACAATTACAGGTGAGTTTTTGATTTGATTTTGTAGTTTCTACCTGTTTTTTCATTTTCCTGTTTTTTTTACGTGAGTTTGTGATTCGATTTCGTAGATTATGCCTGTTTTTTGCTTTTTTCTGTTGTTCACGTATGTTCGACCTTACTACAGTGAATTCCTCAATTGATTTGTGTTCTGAATCGATTTTGTTAACTAGTAATGTTAGTTTTTTATGTTTCTGGTGTAATCCTCATGTTAACTTACACATGTCGCTATTTTTTTCAATTTCTTAGTTTACCTAAAAACTTTGACTTTGTTTATCAGTTTATTCTCAATAAATAACATTAATATTCATGCGATTCAATTGTTTTATGTTAGTGTTACATGATTTCTCAGGTTAACTGAATTTTTACTACTTATGGAGCCTAATTCACGTATTGGAGGAGAACGAGATGTTCAATGTATCGTCTCAGGTATCAAATTCTTCATGTATTCAAATTCTCAGTCACTATATTCAGTTCATCCATAAGTAATGGAAATTCAAATGTTAACTTTGATTTGATGTTGTATACCAGATATAGTTAATAAAGTAGCTAACAGAGTTGTGGAATCAAATGTTAGAGTTGAAAACGAAGATCATTTGAATATTATCACAGGTATTTATCTACTGTATTTAATAACAGTCCTATATCAAAGTTTTTTCAAAGTTTGCAGAAGAAAAATACTATAATTTGTACATGTGTAAACCTTTGCACATGTACACATTTTGTTGCACTTGTACACAGTTTTTTCAAAGGTTGCATAACACAAATACTATAATTTGTTCATATGAAAACCTCTGGACATGTACACATTTTGGTGCAGATGTACACAGAGTTTTTTCAAAGTTTACAGAACATAAATACTACAATTTGTACATGTGCAAACCTTTTCATATGTACACAAAATTTTTTCAAGTGTTCATAAGGTTTTTTTGTTTAATAAATTCTATGTATTATTTCAATTCAGCTAATGCTATCTAATGTTATCTATTTGTTTCAATGCAGCTAATGATTTGTTTAGGAAGGATTCAGATTCGTTTTTTCGTGAAAAGTCTAGCTATGATGATTTATTGAAGATTGATTCGTTGTTTTTTAAAGATTCTGATTCTGATTTTGATGAGGAATTAGCTCCTGATTTGGCAGAAGAAGTTTCAGATGAATCAGGACCTGTTTTGAGTGAAGAAGTTTCATCGGATGATATTGTTGAAGAAGTTTCATCGGATGCTATTGTTTTAACAAACTTTGATGTTGGAAATGTTGCTTCAATCTCAACATCTGGTTCAAAAGATATTCCTCCTGTTCCTGCAGGTACTACCTTTTTTCTTTAAAAATATTTGGACATGTGCAAACGTTTTTCAATTGAACATGTGTTTTTCTATGCAGCAATTGTGTACTTTTTTGTCCTTGTATGTTGTTACTGTGCATAGATTATTCTGAAGTTTATTGTGGTATCAAAGATTTGTACGTGTGTAAACTTTTGCACACACACATGTTTGTTTACATTCAAGTTTGCACATGTACAAAGTTTATATATTTAAAACTTTGTAAATGTGTAAACATATCCATATACAGTGGTTTGAAATACAGAAATTTGTACATGGGCAAAGTTTTGTCCATGTGCAAACATTTGCACAAACACAAGTTTGCACATGTACAAAGTTTTTTAATTTTGTATCTGAACACTTTTCTTTGTGTCTGTTCATATGTTCAAATTTTTGATTTTGTGCTTATATGCTAACATATTACTTGTACATATCTAAATAGATTTTTGGTATTCGGGCGATACATTCAGCAGTATTGAAATCAAGGCTCCGAACTCGTCTGAAACGATTTACTGGATTCCTCAAGTTCGTGAATCGTATCTTCCTAGAAAAGATATGATTTTCGATCAGATTGAGAAGGCCATTCTTTTCTACTTTAGGTATGGTGACAGAGCCGATTTCAATTGTAGGCGGTCTTCTGTAAAATATGTTGAGCCAGGGTCAAAAGAAGTTTTACATAAGTATGTGATATGTTCAAGGGGTGGTAAAGCAGAGGGGTGTAATGCTAATGGTTTGCAAGCTGAAACTGGAAAACTTAAAAGGAAATATCCAAGTCAAATGAGAGAGTGTCCAGCAAAGATTGGTATCAAGATGATAGGCAAGAGTGGTAGATGTTTCATACACTCGTTTCAGCCAATGCACAACCATGAGCTGTTCACCAAAAGCACTGTTCATATGTCTCGGTCAAGGAGGAAGTTGGATTATTTTGATAAATTACTCATTTGGCAGCTTTACAAGGCTAATGTAGGTGCAGTAAGAGCTCATGGTATTGTAGGTGCTCTCAAAGGTGGTATTGAAAAACAAGGTGCTAAAAAAGTTGACTTCAAAAACTTCTCAAGGGACTTGAACTGTTATACGAAAGACACCGATGCAAATTTGTTGTTCAGTATGTTGGAAAAACGAGCTGAGAATGTCAAAGGTTTTTCTTTTTACCATTTGTTAGAGGATACTGAGTTAAGAGGTCTTTTTTGGGCTGATCCTATTGCAAAAAGAAATTATAAGGAGTTTTCTGATGTTGTTTCCTTTGATGCTACGTACAGAACTAACAAGTAAGTATTATATATGTTATATATATATACATATATATATATATCTATATATATATATATATATATATATATATATATATATATATATATATATATATATATATATATATATATATATATATATATATATATATTTGTCTTTATGTGTTTTTAAGAGTAAAATGTCTTTTTTTATAGGTATAACATGATTTTTGTTCCTTTCACCGGAATTGACAACCACCAAAGGTGTGTTACCTTTGGGGCAGCTTTAATCGCACAGGAAACTGAAGAATACTACACTTGGCTCCTTCATAGCTTTCTTAATGCCTTTGGAAGTGCACCTTCGATTGTTGTTACGGACCAAGACCGTGCTATGCGCAATGCTGTTCTAAATGTTTTCCCCCAATCTAGGCACCGTCTTTGCATGTGGCATATTGGTAAAAAGTTAACAATCAAGGTAAGATTAGCCTCCCTTTTCTAATTTGTACATGTGCAAATTGTTATTGTTTATGCACATGGGTAAACTTTTTGTCCATGTGTGCTGATGGTTACACATGTTTAACCTTGGTACATGCAAATATTTTACATCTGTAACAATTTGCAAAAGAACCATGTATCCATATTAAAAATTTATTTAGGTATATGTGCAACTTCCAGAAGTATGATTCCTTATAATGCAAGGTCTTATTCTTCAGAGATGTTTTTATTGGTATAAACCATTTTGCACATGTGCAAAGTTTTCATATGTTTGCACATGTGCAACTTTCTACGTTTTTGTTTGATGGTTAAAATGTTAAACATGCATAATGATTCATATAACTATTTTAATGCAGGTGTCTTCAAAAATGATTAAAGAAACTGACTTTAGAAAAAGGATGAACAATCTAATTTGGAACTCATGTCTTGATCCTGATGTCTTTGAGCACAACTGGAACTCGTTGGTAGCAGAACATGGACTTAATGAAAATAAATGGCTGAAAAAGATGTATTCGTTGCGTTCATCCTGGATTCCGGCATACTTCAAAGATATGCCATTGTCTGGTCTTATGAGGACGACATCAAGATCCGAGAGTGAGAATTATTTTTTTCAGAGCTTCTTGTCAAATACAACCAACTTGATTATGTTCATGGTCAAGTTTGATGCTGCCATGGATAAACAAAGGATTATTCAGTCAGAAAGCGACTACAACTCTGTAAACAAACTACCGCCAATTCATTCACGTTTGGAGTTTGAAGTTCAGGGATCCAGGTTTTACACGCATAAAATATTTTCCTTGTTCCAGAAAGAAGTTCATGATTGTGTGTGGAGTTGCTCGGTCTCCAACTGTAGATCAATGGGTGGCAAGGAAACATTTACTGTTTTAGAGCAGATCATGGGTAAAAGTTTACCAAACCAAAGTGTGTTCTTTAATCCCAATTCATACAGCTTCAGAAGTTTGATCAGAAATCAGTTCCAATATGAGGTATGTTTGCACGTGGGAAAGTTTTTTCATATGAGCAGTTTGTTTGTCTGTAAGCATAATTTTGTCTATGTGTAAAGTTTTGCTTATGTGAAAATTTTTTCACACATACACATCCCCCCCTCTTTTTTTTCTTGTTTTGCACATATGCAGGTTTTTACACTTTTACAAATTTTAGTCATTATTTGCAAACTGTTTTCAGGTTGAGTGTTCTGCAGAAGATGACTCTTTCAACTGTAACTGCATGGTATTCGAGCATTTTGGATTTCTTTGCAGACATGTGCTATGTGTAATGAAATCAAAGTTTAGGTCTGAAATACCTGCAAAGTATTTTATTAAAAGATGGCAAAAAGGTGTCATACGTTCACATGAGTTGGAAAAGTGCTACTTCATTAATGAAGATGTTGGATGTTGTAATGAATTGGTACAAGATGCATACAGAGTGATAGCAGATTCCATAAACATGATAGCACATGATCCAGATTCTATCCTTAAGTTTACTAAGTGGCAAAAGGAACTTAGGTTGAAAATTAAACAGAATCCTCCGAAGAAAGATACCCGTACAAAAGATGATTGTATATCTTCCATGCTCGGTATAAAGAAGGTTGATAAAGTTACCATACGTAATCCTGAAGGTGTGAAGTTTAAAGGGTCTGGAACTGGTGGGAAAAGGATTCAAGGGCAAAGAGAAGCAGCAATGAAATTGGTTGGGAAAAATCCTAGAACTTGTAGCTATTGTAAAAAGAAGGTAGCACCTGGAGAAAAACATGATTGGAGATGTTGTCCTGATAGAATTGAGGCTGAAAGAAAGGCAGCAAAAGAAAAAGAGGCATCAAGAATGAACATTTGATTTTTTTTTTGTTTTCACTTTTTTAGTATAACAGATGATTAGTTTTATATTTGAGATTTAGTATGAATAATCTGGATAATGGTTTATTTGTTCTTTTAGGATTTTTTTTGCATATATGCAAAGTTTAGGAATTTATAAAGTTTTAATCATAGTTCATAAAGTTGTCTATATGCATTTTTGTTGATGTATAATGGCATTTCTTCTTTGTATGTGCTAATCTCTTTATAATTGTTTTTGCTGGAAATAAATGTTTGCATATCTGCAAATTTTTTTGTATTGCTTTTGTTGTGGATAAGAAATTTTGCACATGTGCAAATTTTTGCAAATTATTTAATAAACTTGTCAATTATTCAATATCCATAAAAGTCCTCATAGCTTAAACAAAAGTTTCATAGACAACCTAATCTATATTATAAGGATTATTTTTATCCAAACCCCTCCCATATTTATCCTTCCATGGTGCTTTCAACTTCAATCTGTTGATTCTTTCTGAATGTTTCCTTGTTCTCCTCTGTACCGGTGCAATCGGTTTCGGATCAACGACCTCTTCAACCCGTTCTTGATTCACTTATGGATCAACCACCTCTTCATTCAACTGATTATCCTGGACTTGAGACGGACCAACCTATATTTTTACAAAGGATTATGGTCATATATTTTATATAATGAAAGAATTAACAACAATATTTAATACCTCTTGATTAACCACGACTCGTCAGCGTGGTTCAACCTGGTTCACTTGATCAATAGTGAAACCGATGTGTGTTGCTATTTCTTCATTTGTGTAGTTGGATTCTTTCAGGTCTCGTATGATTTCTATCGTTTCTTGATCGAGTTTTGTATCTTTTTCACCCTCAACTGCAGCATCATGATTAACAATATAATTACAATCGAATTCCATATTTTATTTGGTTGTTAAAAAATGAAATTGATGGTTTGGACACTTACAAACAACCAAATATACTTCCCACTACCTAAGTAAACCATAAATCTCTAACAAGCTTCCTTAAAAATACATGTTTTAAGACTTAAAACGATTGCTTTACATCCTAATAAAATAGATATCTCAAACAAATGTTTTCCTCAAAAATTTGTACCTTTGATTTTCTTGCCACTAATTCACATAAATATTTTCTTCATAACATTACATTAATCATCTTCACTTGTAGTATATATTACTAGCAGTTTAATATACACGATTTAATAAAAAAAGATGGGATTAAATCTTCATACAAGAACCAGAAGTACTTTCACTGTCATCGTCATCACTCTCACCATTCTCATCTTCACCATCATCACTCTCCTCATCATCTTCTTCACGATTTGTTTTCTTTTTTCGAATACCAAATACCAGATTATATTGATCATTTAGTTCTAAGATCTCTTTATCATCTTGGTTATTTTTAAGATATTTGCAGATTGTTGTTAAAACTTCAATCTCAAGTCTTTTGATTCTTTTTAACTTGTCCTTTATGTCAAACAGCTCTTCCTGCATACATATATACATAAGTATTTGAATATTTCAAGTCAACTAAAAAAAATCTAACACACAAAATATTTGTACATGTGCAAAGTCTGTGAATATTGTGTTTGTGCATATATTTGCACATGTGCAGGGTTTTATGAATTGTACATACCTCTCTTGTTTTCTTTCTAATAGTTTTTTCATGTGTTTCCTCAAACTCCCCAAAACCTCCATTTTTTATCTCATTCTCTTATCTTTTTTTCACCATGTCGTTATCCCAAGTTTCAATTGCTGGTAGGGTCCTCGGAACATCATCATGTGGACCTCTGATGTTGTGCAAATATGTGAGCTGAAATAAACAATGTGTTTTCAGTATTAGGAATAATAAAATAAGAAATGCTATGTAAGAAATATGGGAAAAAACACTAATCAGAAAACCAAAGATTAAACAATCAAGAACAATAAAGCTATGATTTAACAATTGAGAATCAAAAAACCTTTACACATAGTCATAGTCACATATATAAAGATTACAGGTTATTTATATTATTTTGGATTTTTTTTATACCATTAGCCAACACAGAGTATTTCAGATACACAAAATCTTATACACACAGTTATAGTCAATGACAATGGAGCAAACAGTTAGCATATAAGAATTTTAATTAAATAATATGTACAAATTGATCCCTCTAAAGAGCCATGGAACATCAACGGGTCAAACAGGACATCTGTTCAGGACACCTAAATATGAATAGACAACAGTAAGAAGCATACATAGGTTGAAAAGCACCAACCATTACAGATTATAATCCTGGTAAAAATATGCATGCAAAGAGATGCAACCAAGTCTACAACCTCTTTTTGGATCTGTATTAAAAATCATTTTCATATTATTATGTAAGAAATGGAGAGGTACTTACAACAAGGAAAGTGATTGGACCGACATATTTGCTTTTTCTGTTGTATGGAGTCCAGCCTTCTTTTGAACCTTCAACTCCCTTCAACACATATGAACACCAGTCCATATCTTTGATCTCCTCAACAGCCAGCAGCTTGTATACAATATATTTTTTGCAGTTTCCACTCGTGTAGCATTCGTGGAAGCAGTTTGCGAAGAGTGTCATGAAGTTCAGCTTGAAAAGTATTCCATCATCATCCGTCTCTTCAATCTTTTTCACAACAACACCTTTTCGTATGTTTTCTCCAGGAAACTGATCCTCCCAAAGTTTAAAAATATTGTTTGTTCGTTTGACTGGTTCGACTTCTTCTAAGCTTTGACTTCCTAAGGGAATCCCAAGTATTTCATGAACAAGATCACGTGTGAGGCTTATGTCTCTTTTTCCGGTCCTCATGACCAAATTTGTGTCATCCAGATTCTCTAGCAAATAATGTCCCAATCTAAGAGGACATTGTTGTAGCTTCATGTTTAGAAGGGCTTCGAAGCCCATATCTTTCACCGCTTCTCTTTGTTTTTCTGACATCACCTTGATTGCATCTATGAGGCTTGATGGTGATGTTTTTATTCTCAACCCAAAAATTTCATTTGTTCCCTTGTTTTGAACGTGTGCTTCCACCTCTTTAACATATATTTTTCTTTTTTTTGATGTTTGTCCCGTTGATGTTGATGCAAAATCATCTTTATTTTGGATTTGTTTTTTGGGTTTTCTTTTTTATGGTACCGTTATTTCCTTTTCTTTTCCTTTTCTTTTTGCTTCTGCAGGATTGATCTTGTGAGCCGACCGAAGTACTCTTGTTGGTTCATTTATTGTAATTCCTTTAAGAGCTGGAGTTCTCTTTGTTTTTTTTTGCAGGACAGGTGAGGGTTTGATTTTGTTTGTTGAAGCTAGTACTTTTTCTTTTGTCCACCTTGTATTTTGTTGAGTAGGAGTTGATAATGATGCTATTTCTTTCAAGTTGTTGGTTCTTAATCTTTTCTGCGGTGAGTTTTCATCACTAGTACTATTTTCCTCTCCACCTGTTCAAAGATTATTAATATGTATTATAAAATAAATCTTTATAGAAATGTTTGATATTTTCACATTTAAAAAAAAAACTTTGTACATGTTAAAAGTTTGTACATGTGCAAAATTACACAACTTTGTACATGTTAAAAGTTTGTACATGTGCAAAATTACACATCTTTGTACATGTTCAAAGTTTGTACATGTGCGTAAGTACACAACTTTGTACATGTACAAATATATGTATTATAACATAATTCTTTGTAGAAATGTGTGTATGAGATCACAACTTTGCATATGTGCACAAGTACTCAACTTTGTACATGTGCACAATTACGCAGATGTGTACATGTTCATGATTTTCACATTTTACAACAAAAGTTATATCATCTAGATAAATATTTTCAAATGTTACCTGTAATGTGTTTTGAATTTGGAGTTGTCATCTCTTGATCAGTTGAATAGATGTATTAAACTTTCAACTTGAACAGTTTCCTGCATTTTTAAAACAATATACACATATGAGTGTCAAAATAATCAATAGATGTATGAAACTTTCAAAACATCTATCTTGATTTGAACTCAAATCAGCAAAACAATCTCTTGATGTGTCCTAAACTAACATTTCACAATCAAGTATACACATGAAAAGATTAACAAAAGACAAATGTAACTTGCAAACTCAAACAAGGACACTTGTACTTGAAACTAAGATTGAATGACACTTTAGTTCCAAAAAAAATCAACATAGTGTTTTAATTAACTGCTTGTAAAGCCCAAAGTCAATATCAACATGATTCTAAGAAACTATAATGTTTTGGTGGTTCAAACCTATTCCAAATTTCCACAAATCCTACTTCTACAAGGCATTTTATCAAACAGGTAATGTGGTATGCTTCTTTTACCAACGCAGTAGCAATTCAGAGTGCATAACATCAATGTAAATCAGATAGTCACTCACCTGCAACTAAATGGGAGTAGAAAGGGTGATATGGCTACTTCATAAACATACTAACAATACAAAATTCCCAAACAGGACATTTTTTTAAGGTATCATCCAATCAGATGTTGTATTTATAGAAGTATTTCTCCTTTGCATCAATACTAAACAATCCCAATATTGTTTGGTGAATTATCTCTTTGATTGTTACAGTACAATCACTTATATGCCCTAAACCCCCAATAGGGTAAAATTATATGCAATTCAGAGTGCATACCAGGAAATACGTGTCGGCCAAGGATGAGAGGGCGTTTAATGTGGTGGTGCGACAGGTTCTGGTAAGAAGGAGACGAGGTACGGAGATGCAGGCGCAGTGTAGCGTCAAAAACGTAATGGCGATGGAGGCGTATGAAATTGATTAGTTCGTTGTCGCTGACTCGCCGTTGCCGGAGGGTGGAGCGGAGGTCTGGTAGTGATTGTGTGAAGGCGTAAATGGTTGGACCTGGTAATCGTAAATCAGAAGTGGAGGATTGGAGCTTGTGTTCGTAATCAAAAATCAAAGTCAGAATTTAGAAAAGGAAGTGAGGCGTGCCCTAAACATAAGGGGTAAGTGAATTTAATATTTAATATATTTTTATAAAAATCATATCCCAAGATTGTGATGTATTAATTGGTTAGTTTAACTGACGCTTATATATCTTATTTTTTTTATCATATGTTTTATGAAATAAGGACAAAATTGCTGTGAGAACCTAGGTTACCGTAAAAAGTTATTTAGGCTGACATTAAAAGTTACTAATTAAGACTTAAATATTTATCATATACCAATCGAACCAAACTTTTTAAAATTAAACTATAGAATTGGATTCGATTTCAACATTTTAAACTTAAATAATGAGACATTTTCAAATGTTGTATTATTCAAAACCAGAAGTAACCTGAATACCCGATCACTGTTACCCGAAACCCGATCTACCCAACCCGATTAACCCGAAATGAAAACGGGTCGGTCGGTTTAATCGGGTATCAGGTTTTTTCGACAGGCCTAGCGACAGAGTTGCGAGAAATAGAAAGAGTGAATTACGCTTTACAACTTTAGGGATATGTGATTATTTTCATTGTACAATATTAACTATTTGCCCCTGGTTAAAGCTGATTCAAAATAAATATATTAAATTTTTTGTTTTTAATTAAAAACCATTTAATTATTATATGTATGCTACTTTCTTTTACTATTATTGTTATATATTTTTAAAGTATTATGTTGATACATTGTGTTCTATGTTTTGCATTAGATTCCTAGGTGGTGTGGATCTTAAGATGCGTAGCACTAGTCGACATGGAGTTGGTGATCGTAGTGAGGTTAGTTTTTCAACCTTTTAATTTGTTTTCATTTATGTATTACTATAAACTTATTATTCTTGTCAACATTTAGATACCATGAACAAGATCATATGGTGGCGGCTCAGAATCCTCCATTCACGACATCCACGGCTCATACTCCACCCACGATACCTACCAAACCTACAATGGATCAAAGTTTTTTGAGGTTTGTACATGTATAGAACTTTTCATAAGTTTGCCAACATAGAAACTTATATATTTTTGAAGATGTACGCCTTTTTTTGGAAGTTTGCACATGTGCAAACTTAATACTTTGCCATATTTTTGCAAATGCTTCAAATTTATACAGAAATATGATACTCATAACGGACATTGTAGAGTTAGAATATGTTTAGCAAACTACATAACCAAAAAACATATGAGAAAGGAAAATGAAAGCAAATTCAAATACAATGAAGATATGTGTTGAAGACAGAAAACAAATTAATGAATTTAAAAGTTAGAAGAGTAAATTGAAGCGGTTTGCTCTGTTTTTGTAAGCTTCAAGTAGAATAGAGCTCCTTAATCCCAACTCTATCTTTGAAAAACATTTTGCATCATCAAGGAATTCCTTCATCCGTTTGTTCTTATCAGACATCAAAATCTTGGTTACATATTTCTTGCGGAGTCTCATCAGTTGAATTTTTTGTTCGTCGGATTCTTTTACAAACCCACAATCAAACCTTGAAATTGGACCACCAGTGAAACATTCCATGTGTCTCATTGCAAAGATTGCACAATCTACTTTATTGTATACTGTTTGCCATTTCATTTTAGCCAACTTCACCTGTTGTTTAGCAATTATGTCTGCACTTTTGTGCTTCATTTCAGCTATATACCTTGAGAAGAAATCAACCTGTAGTAAAACCAAGATTTCTTTAAGTTTTTTTGTTCTTTCTAGTTATATATATGTAACGATGTTGAAATATTTAAGATTATTAATTCTTACCATTCTCTTTAGAGACTTGCAGTAATAGCCAACCTTCTTGTTTTTTATGTTGTCTAAAAGGTGTACCACTTTTTTGTTCAAGTCAAAGACATAAACGTAGTAGTGGGAATGGTGACTAATTGGGAAGAACACCTGTATATATGCAAATTTAGTTATTAAGTTTAAATGATAAAATTTTACACATGTACAAGTATGTGTACATAGGCAAATTTCTAATTTTTGAACATGTGCAAAAATTTGTACATGTGCAACTTAACAGGAATACACCTGTACAAATGCCTCATATACATTTATGCAGATTTAGAATTTTTGCCTATATGCATGTATATGTACAAATGCAATTTGTTATATTTAAGAAAGAGTCCATACCAAATCAACTTTTTTCAGGTTTTTGATCTTGCATTTTTTGAGCGTGTTGTTGGTGTTGTCTTCAAAGATCTTGTACAACGCTTCTAGATCAGCATCTTCATCAAAGTCTTCCTTCTTCTGTTATTTGATTAATTTAATATTAGTAGCATGAATATCATTTTTGTTCTTTAATAATTTATATAAACTGAATGAAATATTACCAGATGGATGACATTACAATAAACTTTCTTTGGTTTGTGTTTGGTTTTAAGCCATTCTTCATGGTTTAAGATGAAGATCCAGATATCTATGACATTTAAAGCTACACATGTGTTTGGTATTATTGTCTCCATCAGAATCCTGCTAACCTGCATCCCATCTTTTGTCTCAAAAACGGGATGGCTGCATTTAACCAAAAAAAAGTTAACTCCTAGTTCTTGAATTTTTGCATAACTGTTTGTAGAATTGTTCAAGATATGCATGTTTAACATTTTAACCATCAAACAAAAATGTAGAAAGGTGCACATGTGCAAACATATGAAAAGTTTGCACATGTGCAAACATATGAAAAGTTTGCACATGTGCAAACATATGAAAAGTTTGCACATGTGCAAAATGGTTTATACCATTAAAAAAATCTCTGAAAAATAAGACCTTGCATTAGAAAGAATCATACTTCTGGAAGTTGCACATATGCCAAAATAGATATTATTCCAGATATTCACATTTAAAAAAAAAACTTTGTACATGTGCAAAGTTTGTACATGTGCAGAAGTACAC
Source organism: Cichorium intybus (assembly GCA_023525715.1). Lineage (NCBI taxonomy): Eukaryota > Viridiplantae > Streptophyta > Magnoliopsida > Asterales > Asteraceae > Cichorium > Cichorium intybus. The sequence continues at coordinate 62,164 of JAKNSD010000039.1, read as the reverse complement.
AATTTTATACATGTTCAAAGTAAGTTTTATTAGCGTAGGTAAATATAAACAAAACACTTACTGGATTTCACCCTCCAAAGCAAAAAGTCTATTTGATATTGTCACCTCGATTGGTTTCACCATATCAAGAACTTCAACAATTTTCTTGTAGTAAGTAGAATTATTGTACACAGATGGTTTCCGTAGCCTTTTAACCAATGGAGTTTCTTCTTCATTTTTGTCATCAATCTCATTGTTTGGATTCACCAAATGAATCTTCACCGGTTTTCCTTCATCATCAACAGGTTTTGCTCCCAACTTATCCAATATAATGCCAAACTCCTGGGATAATTTCAAATCAATAGTAGGTTTGTCAAAGTCGTCATCTTCTTTAGGCACTTTAGATTGAAGTTGTTCAGCTATTTTTTCATCATTAGTATCTAAATCAGGTTGAGATTCTTGGGATATTTTCAAATCAAAACTAGGTCCGTCATAGCCATCCACTTGCTTAGTCAATGTAGTTGAAACTTGTTCAACTTTAATATCTTTATTGGTATGTAAACTAGGTTGAACTTGCTCAATCTTTTTATCATCCTCAAGATGATTAACATATGTATAGCTACTGTTATTTTTATCTACTTTTCTTGATTTTACTAGGCCTACTAATTCATCGCATACCTGTCCCATGTATTCATCATATGTGATAGGAAGAAGAACTTGGAATTTTGGGACATAGTTTGTCCATTTTTTGGCAGGTCCAGATGATGATGTTGATGGAACTGTGATTTGATTGTTAATGTCTGTTTGGTGTTCGATATTGGGTTTTTGTTGTTGATCTTTGGTCATTTTTTCAAAATCGGGTGTCTTTTTTGTGGAGTTTCTGTTGATGGCTGATTGATTTCCGTCTCCTTCTCCACATGACTTGGTGCATGGTACATGGATGTGTCTACGTTTGTATTAACCATATATTTATCCACGATTTCTTTTTCTTCTTCTCCTTTGTTCATCATCTCATCTTGAACACCATCGTTGTTTTCATGTCTTTCACTATCGTCTCGGACGTTGTTGATGGCTTCAATGTTCATCATATCATCTTGCACATCTTCATTTTGTCCCACTTTTGTCGTGGTGTTTGTATTCATTTGGTCACCACCCACGTTCTTTTTGTTTTCTTTATTTACTTGATTACCAGCAACATTATCCCCTGTTTCTGTATTCATGACATCATCACCATCTTTATTGGCATCACCATTACTAATGTCATCTTTTGCATCATCATTTTCATTGTCTTCATCATCATCATTTTCATCATCTTCATTTTCCTTATCTTTTACATCATCATTATGATCATTTTCATTATGAATTTGGTGATCACCATCACTATCTTCAATATCATCATCTTCATCATCACTTTGCTGATCATCATCATCAGAACTTGCTGGTATGACTTCATTATCATTTCTATCTTGATCTTCATCATTTTCATCCTCATCACCTTCTTTATCTTCATTTTTTTTGTCACTATGTTGATCATCATCATCAGTATCATAAGATTTTGGTATGTCTTCATGATCATCGTCATCACCATCTGAATATGTAGCGATACCAAATATCGATTGAAACTCCCTTTTCAAATTCAAAATCTCCTCATCGTTAGGGTTCTCTTGCATGTAGGTCCAAAACTTGGTTATAAGTTCACATTCATATCTGGAAATCCTCTTCATTTTATCCTTCATCTCTATCAAATCTTTCTGTATACATTGTTAAATATACATTAGTAAAGTTTTAACTGTTTCATACAGGCAGATGTGTCCATACTTTATGGTGTATGAAATTTTTGCACATGTACATATTTTTTCCTATGTGCAAAACTGAAATTTTTGCATATGTGCAAATTTTTGCATGTGTGTAAATTTTTACACACATACAGTTTTGCCTATACCAAAGTTTGCACATGTTCAAAGTTTGTATAATAAAACTTTTACATGTTCAAAAAAATGCATATTTATTAGTTTAAGTAATTAGTGCATTAAAAATGTCACAAATATGATAATCATACATACCTCTCTTGTTTTTTCTGTAACAACTTGCTCTTGTTGTTCATCATGTTCTTCATCTTCCTCAAACTCCCCAAAACCTCCACTTCTTATCTCCTTCTCTTCTCTTTTTTTCACCATGTCTGAATCCCAATTCCCAAGTGCTGGTGGTCTCCTTGGAACATTATCTTTTAGACCTCTGATCTTGTGCAGATATGTGAGCTGGAATAACACAATTACATTCAGTACTAGTAATAATGAAATAGTAGATACTGCTTGCAACAAGTACAAAGTTACTTACAACAAGAAATGTGATTGGACCAGCATATATGCTTTTTGTATTGTATGGAGTCCAGCCTTCTTTTGAACCTTCAAGTCCCTTCAACACATATGAACACCAGTCCATATCTTTGATCTCCTCAACAGCCAGCAGCTTGTATACAATATCTTTTTTGCAGGTTCCACTCGTGTAACATTCGTGGAAGCAATTTGCAAAGAGTGTCATGAAGTTCAGCTTGAAAAGTATTCCATCATCATCCGTCTCTTCAATCTTTTTCACAACAGTACCTTTTGCTATGTTTTCTCCAGGAAATTGATCCTCCCAAAGTTTAAAAAGATTGTTTGTTCTTTTGACGGGTTCAACTTCTTCTAAGCTTTGACTTCCTAATGGAATCCCAAGTATTTCATGAACAAGATAAGGTGTGAGTTCTATGTCTCCTTTTCCGGTCCTCATGACCAAATTTGTGTCATCCAGGTTCTCTAACAAGTAATGTCCCAATCTTAGAGGACATTGGTGCAACTTGATGTTCAGAATGGATTCGAATCCCATGTCTATGACGGCTTCTTTTTGCTCTTTTGACATCACCTTGATTGCATCAATCAAGCTTGCTGGAGAAGTTTTAATTATCAGGCCAAAAAGTTCATTAATTGCGTTGTTTTGAACTTTTACTTTATCAGCTTGGGCTTCTGACTTCTTACCCTTCAACTTCTTTTTTGGTTTTTCTTCAGCATATCTCAGTCTTTTTCATGCACGTGGTTCATTTGAAGTTGATGTAGATTCATCATTTCTTTTTGGTTTTTTTGCTTTAACAGATGATCTTTTTTTTAGTCAACTTGGTTATAGCGTTCATCTTTATTTTTTTTCTTGAACTTGATTTTGATCTTATTATGTCACTTGTTCAGAATCCTTTGAATGGTGTGAGAGTTGACTTTGATTTTTTTGTTTTCTTCTTGTCATTTTGTTTAATTCCTCTATCTTGTCTTTTTCTTTTAACACCTGATGTTGTGGTATTTGAAGTAGAAGCTTTGACTGTTGTTTCCTCTTTTGAAAAATTCTGCAGCTTCTTTGTCCTTTCTTGATATTGTGCTAAGGTTTCGTTATCACTGTCATATGCTAATGTGTCTGTTTGAAAGAGTGAATGTAGTTATGATTATAATATATATTCATTAATAATCTTTGCACATGTGCACAAGTTTGCACATGTTCAAATTTGTGCACATGTGCATGTTTTTCTTTAAAGTTTGTCTGTGAAAACAATATATATATAAATACTCATATGTTTCCTTATGGACACGTTTTTTGCACATGTACAAAAGTTTGCATATATGTAAATTGACTATGTCCACACTTTGCACAGTTTTGCACATGTGCATGTTTTTCATCAAATTTTTTCCAAGTAAACAATGTATAGAAATGTTAAGTTTTCTTTTGTATACGTTTTTGTACATGTACAAAAGTCTGCATATCTGTAAATTGACTATGTCCACCTTTTGCACATGTACAAAATTATGCATATATGGAAGAAGGTAATAATAATGTGCTTAGTTGCACCTTTTTGTAATTTTTTTATACCTGTCTGTATAAGTGCTGTCAAGTTCTGTACATGACTTTGAGTTTTCCTCATATTTTTTTCTTTTTTAACTTTTGTCCTGTACATGTAATAAATTAACATTAGAGTTAATTTCTTAATGACTATTCACAGGCAGTAGCTGTGATGTACAAACTTGTACATGTGCAACAAACTACATACACATATAGTCAAACAATGTGGATGATTCAGGGTTGTACATGTACAAAGTTTGTCAATATGCAAATATTTCAACATTTCACAAAAAAAACATTTATACATGTGCAGTAAAATCCATACACATATCTGCAAGCATGGTTAATTATTCAGGGTTGCACATGTGCAAACTTGTCAATATGCCAATATTTGAACATTCACAGACAATTTTTGTGTACATGTGCAACAAACTACATGCACATATAGTCAAACAATGTGGATGATTCAGGTTTAGAAACTTTGTCAATATGCAAATATTTCATCATTTCATAGACTATTTTTGTGATATACAAAGTTGTACATGTACAGAAAACTACATATTCACAATGAAACAATCTCAATGTATTAGGTTTTACGTTAGCAAACATTTTAGCATGAAAATATGTGAATGTTGTCCTCAACCAACTATCATTATCATACTAGACCACTTTTTGTTGAACAAATCACAGGATAATAGCAGAAAATTATTAGGATCGTTGTATAATTTTTCAAAATCAACAAACAATGAGTGTATTGTTCTAATTTGTACAAAAACACAGTTGAGAAGTAAAACGATTGAATCAAAGCAATTTTGATAGATATACATGTTTTAAACTGTGAGAAAGTTGTTTTTAATGAAAAATTCTCATTCAATTGTGAAATCCTACAACCTAGGTCGGTTTTTGGTGATTTTTGTACTTTTTTTATAAAACAAGGTCGGATTGCAGTAATTAGTGTTCATCAACTTCAGTGGAACTTGATTTTGATCATTGATGATGATTTGTGACTGAAATTTTCGAGTAAAAAGAAAAAACGAAACAGAATCTTATGTATAATGTAGTTAGGAATAAACCTGTGCATTTAATTAGAAGAAATCAATCGAAACTTGCGAGAATCGATCGGGTATTGAGAGTTGCCGCCATGGACGAGTTCTTAAGAATTATGAAGATACGAAGAATGTATGAAGATTCAAAGAATGTTCGTGATTCCCTTGAATTTTGCGATAATGATTTAATTTGATTCATTTTCCTTTTTCAGTTATTTTGTTTGTGATTTGTCACAATTGCCCCTGGAATGTTTAATTTGTTTAATTGATGACCAATAGTTTTGTGTTATTTACAATCTTGCCATTAATGAATCTTGACCAATAAAATTTCTCATCCGACGCTCCTCCTTGAGTTCTCGGGTTCTCGGGCTCTCATTGGTTCTCAAAAAATCCCAACTCTCTCTCTCTCTCTCTCTCTCTATATATATATATATATATATATATATATATATATATATATATATATATATATATATATATATATATATATATATATATATATAAAGTTATGTTCTATTGAGAACTCAAATATTCATGAGATCTTGAGAACCAAATCTGGACCATTAGATCAAAAAATTAAATGGCTAGGATCGATAATGGCAGTTTTGTAATTAATTTTAATTTTAATGATATAATTGTCTTTTTAAATTAACTTTCAGGGATAGTTTTGGAATAAGAAAAGATGCTGAAACGGAAATTCCATATATCACGCTGCATTCCAATAAAAACGGAAAAAAAATCTCAATTTCTCTCACTTCACCCCCTCTTATTCGACCGTCTCCTTCACTCTTTCACACAGGCGCGACTCGCCCATGGCTCTCTCCAACTCAAATCAGTAGACAGCATCGATACCACCAGTTGCCATAATGGCGATTATTCAAGATTCAATCACGGCAGCAGCTACACCACCGGAAATTGTCCTACCCGATTTAATTTTCCATCAATCGCCGACATGCACCGGAAATCGACCCTGATTGAAATCTGTAGAACCGCTAATCGCCGACATACACCAGGAAAGGCACTGCTTCATCTTTATGTATCCTTCTTCTAAGATCAATTCTTTTTTGACTTTCCTTTCTAATACTCTCATCTTCTAATTCAACGCATATCTCATCCGCCGCCTCCCTGCCCTAGCCACCGATCGTACTCACCATCATCTCTCGAGAGGCGAAGTCTTCGACTGAATCGCTAAGCCTAAATCTATCAACCATCGACCATCACTGCGGATTGGAGCTCCTTAGCGACTGATTCAACGATTTCCGATTAAAGCTCGTTGGGGACAGCATCCACGATTCTGATTGAAATTGAAGCTCGTTTGCTGATTGAAGTTGAAACTTGTTGTGAGTTTCCGTTAGTCGTGTGACAGAGGCGAAGGAGAAAACCAGCGCCGCTGAAGTGGAGCAAGCCGACGATTAAATTGGGGCGGAATGGCGGACACGATTGGATGAGAACCAAATCAATTTTAGGTGTGCTTGAGAAAACGCTGAGGTAGGTAACCAGAGCAGAAACCATAGACGACAAATGGAAGAAGAAGGGAATTCGGGTTCCTAGCCTATCATAATCTCCAAGCTTACGTTTTCAATTTCGAATTATTATGTTTTATGTCATCAAAACCGGTTTTTCGTTTATTTTTTCTATAGGATTTCTCAAACCACCGACACAAAGAACTCGTGGGAAGGGATTTACATGGCAAAGCATGGAAATTTCGTCATATATATTCGGGTACGTCCTATTGGTTTTTTCGTAAGCATAGTGCTTTATCACAAACACATGAATTCCAAAGCATCAAGGGGTGTCTGGTTTGTAAATGTTTTATAAAAACATGGAATCTGCCATAGGAATTTGAAATATGAAAGAATCATAACGTGTTTGGTTGGTTGGCAACAACTGGGAATACAATTTTAATGATTTTTTATTATTATTTGTATTTTGATCATTATTTGTATTTAAATCTTCTAAATTTAGGGCAATCAAAACGTCACTTGATCACAACCGGATGCAGTGTTTTTGTTAGGTCAAAGAGGCTTATTGCACGAGACTAGGTATTGCTTATATGATATTGCTTTTTGGAATGCCAAATACGTGTTCGATGAAATGCCTAAATGAAAAGTGAATTAAAAAATCCTTTTCGGAATGCCAAATACGTGTTCATGATACCAAAGCATCATGTCTGAGTTTTTTTTTGTTGCAGCTGGTCTGAGTTCTTGCTGGTTTCATATCAAATTTTAGGTTATTACTAGATTTATACTTGTGCATCAGGTTCCAATAGGTTTTTACATATTGACATGTGCACAACTCATCATTTTTCTGGTTTAAAATCTTTATTTACAATTAGGTGTACACATGCACATTTGTGTACATATACACATGCACATATGTGCATATGTACATATGTGCATATGTACATATGTGCACATATGTATGTGTGCGATAACTTGTTTATATTCATTTATGTTAATTTTTTATATCCATGTTTTTGCATTTTTGTAAAGGTATACATGTGCATAAATGTGCACATACACACATGCACATATGTGGATTTGGACATATGTGTGCATATTTGCCTATATGCATACATATATGTGCCTATGTGCATATGTACATACACGTATGTGCATAAATGCATATGTGCATATGTACATAAATGCATATGTGCATATGGACATAAATGCATATGTGCATATGTGCAATACTGTGTGTATATGTGTATAAATGTGCATATGTCTGTTCAAATATGAGTATATATGCAAAAACATATATGCATATGTGTATTAAACGTATGTGCACATATACATATGTATATCAATTTGTTCATGTACACATGTATGCATATTTTGCATATATACATAAATAGATGTGCATTTGTTCATATGCGTATATGCATGTATGTATTTATTTTAATGTTTTTGAATATATATTTATATCATTTTTTATTAACGTTCTCGCAGATTTTGAAGAATTTATCCAGCAAATTGAAGGAGTGAAAACTGAAAAATGAAGATATCATGAATTATCGTTGTATTTTGTATATATTTTTGTATGTAACGTTCAAAACAGTTGTATATTATTGTTTCTAATAAATTGGTAGTATGATATTCGAATATTATGAAATACAAATATTTTTGTGTGTTTTTTACGAAATGTTATTGAATCTGCATGTATGCATCCATGGAAAATGTAATGTAAAAAGTTAAATATGTATTTATGCATTCTACTAAAAAATGCACTACTCAAAAATTGATTATGCATATATGCATTCTATTAAAAAAAAACACCTGCGAACATGTATATATACACATGCAAATAAAAAAATTATGACTTTTAAATTCCAAAAATCTAATTAAAAAAATAATTTTTTTTTTCAAATTCCAAAAAAAATCTTATTTTTAAAAAACGAAAATTTGATTTTTTTTTAAATTTGAAAATTCAAATCTAATAGGCTTGATTTTAGGAATGGTTATTTTGTTGCCAAAAATAAACAAATCAGAATTAAATGAGATTTTTGGTAAGTGACTATTATGCCCTTTTATGATCTAACCAATCAGAATGAGTTCTCAAGATCTCATGAATATTTGAATTCTCAATGGAACCTAACCCTATATATATATATATATATATATATATATATATATATATATATATATATATATATATATATATATATATATATATATATATATATATATATATATATATATATATATATATATATATATATATATATATATATATATATATATATATATATATATATATATATATATATATATATATATGGTTATTTTAAAACTGGTAATTATTGTGTGACTGTGGACCAATCAGAATTCAGGAAAAAGTTAATTATCGTAATTATATGAGCGGTTACTGGGTTTATACGAGTTTATTATTTAAAATTAAATGATTTATATGTCAATTACTATTATAAACCCTGTCCGGATTAAAAATGATTGATCCATATTTAGTTTCAAGGTAACACATGTTTTATCATGATACATTTGATCCTAGTCCTCTCTCTCTCTCTCTCTCTCTCTATATATATATATATATATATATATATATATATATATATATATATATATATATATATATATATATATATATATATATATATATATATATATATATATATATATATATATATATATATATATATATATATATATATATATATATGGGAGGGTTCCATTAAGAATGAAAAAGATGTTGAGAATGCGAGAATGAATCTGGGCCGTTAGATGCACCAGCGCTGACACGCCGCTTTACGACGACGAGATGGGTTTAGTTTTTCGTATATTATTTATTCATGTATGAATGTGTATATTCATATATGAATGCGAGAATGAATCTGGATCACTAGATGGGCGAGCCAACACACTTCCCCCTAGCCACCAGAGCTGTCAGGCAGCGTTGGGCCGCTGCAAGTCACATGTAACACGGACGATGCTTTGTGGCATCTCATGCGCGACAACCTACAACCATCCTGACACTTGTAGGCAACAAAAGGTGTGCACAGCCCATTACCTGCGCGCCCTCTGTGCCAGGATCGCTTCACAGAAAATTAATCAATACCCATCCGGATGTGCTGCCGGGCTGACACCCCTGTCCCTAAAAGCTAATCCACCTCATGTATAAAAGGTTATCGCGTCTTCAGGTAAAGGCACCTCTTGCCTCCCTAACATCCCATACCATATTTTCCTCTGTACAACCGTTATATGCCACATTGACTTGATCGCCGAAGCGCCATTACGAGACCTCCTCATGAAGCGCGACTAACGATCACAGCTCCCCACCTTAGACCCCTCCGGCTAGCCTGAGTCTGAAGTAGCATATATATATATATATATATATATATATATATATATATATATATATATATATATATATATATATATATATATATATATATATATATATATATATATATATATATATATATATATATATATATATATATATATATATATATATATATATATATATATATATATATATATATGATCAAATACAAACCATAAATATAGTATGAATGTAAGACCAACTGTGTGTTGTAATAGTGTCCAATGTCATAACTAAGTTAGTAAGGACTTTCCATTAATAATAGGGCCCGTTTTAGTTGAACTTAGTAGTCAAAATGGTATTAAGGTTAATTGGGATAGAGAAATAAATAATTCATTACTTTATTGTAGGATACTAAATTAATTAGAAACTAGTTTGGAATTAATTAGAATTAACTGAAATTAATTTGGGATTAATTGTAAGTGTATGGAGTAAATAATAGATGTTTAAAAGTTGAGCAATGGATAATGTTTGGGAAGGATAGGGGACGAATTTTAAAGGTTTTTATCCCTTAAATTCGTCAACCATGAATGTTGGGTGATAGGGATTCATCCCTTCCAAAATCATTCAAGATAGAGTGCAAGTGAAGGGGTTTTTGAATTTAAGATAATATGGATTAATTAACCAATTATCTTTTATCCGGTTTGAATTCAAATAATGTTTATCCCTAACACCCTTGCAAGCTATAAAAACCCCTCCCGGCCCTCATAAATGATGCTCGAACTTCAGAGCTCTGATCCTAAAGTTTTTATTATCTCTCTCTCATCATAATCTATAATCCCTCTCTAGGGTTTTATATCAAGTTTTCTTAAATACCTAATTAACCTAATGTTTAGACTAATTGGGTGTGAACCATTAGATGTATTCTCTTTTAGGTACCACCTTCCTTGTCTTGGGAAATTGTTCTATACAAGGGTTCTTCAAACAAATCGGTTTTGCTAAAGGTTGGTATTCATAAACATTCTCGTAGTTGTAAAATGCCAATAAGTAGATTCCTTGTAGGTTTTAGTTATTGTTACTTGCTTTAGAATTTTTATATGTTTCCGCTGCCATGCTTGCTTGTTCTAGGGTAGAAAACCTATCACTGTGGTGCACTCATTTATAAAGGGTATGATGATAAAATTACATAATTAATTAATTTTTATTTTATCCACTTATTTAGGAAATTGAATAATTGTATCCAAATTTATCTCTCTCTCTCTCACACATCTTTTACCCTTCATATACGGAACCTCCATCAAACCCTATTTAGCCATCCACGATCGATGCATTATACCATCCACCCACTCTATCTACTACATATCCATCTTCAATTGACGACCAGATACCAACGGTAGTTTTTTTGGTTCCCCGGTCGACCCAAAATTAGGGCTTCTGGTTTGTACGTATGGATGAAGAATGATGTTTCCTCTTTTAGCAACGATTTAAAAAAATCAAAAACGAACCTGGTCTGGGCAGCACCAATGATGCAGGGAAGAATCCAGGCGGCGACAGTGGTATGCAGGAAGAAGGACGACGAAGAAGGTGCATCTTTGGGAAATGGAAAGATGCGATGATGAGTGTATTGGGAGAAAGATAGGAGGTATCTTTGGAAATTTTGATGTTTAGTGATGCTATGTGTCTAATGGGGTTTTTCTATTCTTTAAGAATGTAGTGCAAAAATGTCAAGAATATCTTATTCTTTAAGAATATATGTTATTCTTTCAAGAATGTTAAATTATTTTTCATGAATTCCAGTTGTACACTTGTAATTAATTTATTATTATTCAATAATGCCTTTTATACTTTTAAGAATATTAATATTATTCTTCACGAATGTTACTTATTCATTTATAATTCATGTCATTCTTCGAGAATTAGAATGAAAGATATTGTTAATGTTTATATGTATATGTGATTAATAAGTGACGATCGTGTCATTCTTCGAAATTAGAATGAAAAGAATGTACGTGTTAAATTAGACTTTAAACATGTCATTATCAAAAAATGTTAAGAACTAGTATACATGTTCACTAATTTTACAAGAACTTGTAAGATCAAACTTAGGTTCATAAATTAATTACGACAAGTTATCCAGGAAAACATAACCATTTTCCCTAATTCTCAAAGAATGCAAACCTAATCCAAAAAATCCAAGTTACGTAAACCTAAACTTGGTTCACTGTCATCGTTTTTCACTGAGAATAGGCTTTGAAATGATTTCTATTGTTAATGTTTATATGTATATATTATATGATTATAAGTGATGATCATGTTTCTATAATTGTAGTTTTTGATAATTAAAACTTAATTGTTTCCTAATTTGTAGACATTAGTTTTTGACGTTTATGTCGTTTTCGGCCGTATTTTTGGAGTTTTTTTAATTATTTTTTCAATTTATTTAAAGAAATGTCATCATCATCTAAGCGACTCAATTTTAATATCAAATAGACAAAAATTGATATTACAATCATACAATAAATATCATTCTTATTTAATCTTAGTTATATATATATATATATATATATATATATATATATATATATATATATATATATATATATATATATATATATATATATATATATATATATATATATATATATATATATATATATATATATATATATAGGGGTGGGTTCAACATAGAACCAAAATTAGACATAGAACCATAGAACCACTATGTTCAGTACTGAACATGCATATGTTCAGTACCGAACATACATATGTTCAGAGCTGAACATACATATATGTTCATTAGTGAACATATATTATATATGTTCACTAATGAACATATACGTATGTTCAGCTCTGAACATATGTATGTTCGGTACTGAACATATGCATGTTCACTACTGAACATAGTGGTTCTATGGTTCTATGGATAAAAAGTGGTTCTATGTTGATCCTGCCCCTATATATATATATATATATATATATATATATATATATATATATATATATATATATATATATATATATATATATATATATATATATATATATATATATATATATATATGTGTGTGTGTGTGTGTGTGTGTGTGTGTTG
>JAKNSD010000039.1:15137-49391 GCA_023525715.1 Cichorium intybus | reverse complement strand
CATGCGAAGTACTTGTACAACTTCCATCTCTCTTTTATGTAAGTAGATGTTTGGTTAGAGGTATGCATACCCTTTTTATAGATGCTTCACATGGTCCTAAGCCCATGTACGTCTGATATTTCGTTAAATCCCAATGCCCCTTATATTTTAATTAATTTAAAAGATGTAACTCCGAACCCTACATGTCAATATACCCCACCACCATCTCCTGGTATGTTTTAATTAGCATTTTAGCATGACGTGTTGCTTGATTACCCTCACAACTCGGCCAATCCGCAATAACAAAAAAACGACCACATATTTTGCAGCTAGCTATTAGTATACAAAGCTTTCCATGCATGGGATGATGATTTACGAGTTTGGAAGGTCCACTATGGCCTGTGGGCATTTGGATTGTGATTTCCATTGGTTTAAGTCATGAACACCTTGAATGGAAGTTGAATCAATGCAAAATAGTTTTTAATCATGTATTTTCATGTATATTTAGTCTTGGGTTGAATTGGAGCTTGAATCGAGTCAAAAGGGGGTTAAAAAGACCAAAAACTATATTAGGAAGCTAATGACTTCATTTTGGGATGAAGAATGATAGTTCCTTCTTAGTTCAAAAGAAGTAATTATAGTGCGAGTTTTAGATGAAACAAGTATGACACCTTCCATTCTTGTCTTGTAGGTGACAACGCCTAGTAATATCAAGTATTTTAGTCGTTGTTAGGCTCTATTCTTGGTGAAATTATATCAAATATCGTATGGTATTACTCACTTTTTGTGTTAGTGCTTGTATGCAAGAAAATGTTATAAACAGATGTTAAAAGCGGACAAATGGAAGAAGTTTTGAGGATAAGGCCAAATCAATCGAATGAATAAGCGCGCCGCGGGAAGGAAGACATGCGCGTCGCGCCACGTCAAGGATGAGGCGGTGAAGAGAAATTCAAATAGCGAAAAAACGGGGATAAGGCAATACGCGCGACGCGGCTAGAGGCTTTACGGCCGCGGATTCTTAATTTCCACAAGTATAAATAGAGATCATTAGGTCGAAATCAGCAGGCAAGGAACGACCCCTAAGGTGGACCTAATGCTTCTTTGACTCCAAGTTTCGGATTTCAGCAACCTCTTTTGGTATTTCTTATGTTTTCACTTTAATTTCATTATTAGTTTAGTTGATTTAGCTTTTAGCTTAGTGTTTCTAGATTGTTTCAACCAGTAACAGTAGGTTAAAGTTATTATTTTCGTAATTCAGTACATTAGACCTTCTGGTTTTAGTTTTAATACAAGTAATCATTCAGTTTATGGTTTTGTTGCACTTTTCGGTATTTATTGTGTTTGGATGTGTTTTTAATGCAATTGATTGGTGTGTTTGCTTCTGGATTCTGAGCTTTGTTTCTGATTTCAATAAGTGATCCTAGGTTAGAATTTGGTTTGGTTTATCTTAGTTTATGTTTGATTTGGATTTTGGACTTTGTTTGGAAATTGTCTTTTTAGTGTGTTTTTGGGAAAGTGAAGTTAGTCCCTCTGGCTGTAGCGTGACACTACAGTTGGTAAGCTATCGTCTTGTCTTGACCATCAAACTCCTGTTGATCGACCCTTACTACCGTTGTATTAGTGTGTGAGGTTATTTTTCTTTTTTTTGACCGCACGACGATCCCTACGTGTCAAATTTTGGCGTCGTTGCCGGGGAGTTGTGAGCTTAGGATAAGACGATCTGTAGGGTTGTTTCTGATTTTTGATGTTCAATTTTACTCTTTTGATTTTTGGTATCTGTACGTCCTCATAATGAGCGATTACATATACCCGGGTCAATACGAGTATTATGAAAATCTGGCCGACAACTATTACGAGGATGATTGCAACACTGGATCATTCGATGACAATGGATGGCGGACCGATGAGTCATCTCAACCTGAAAATTCTGCAATTTGGGCCCAATTCTTGGAACTTATGGTTAATACCTACCAAATGCAGAAGGATCAGGCCGATGCTCTTGTAAGATTGCAAGGTTCCTTAGATCAATTGGAGGAAAATATAGGATCTTCACCACCCTCGCCAAAACCCGAGGCAAGTGAGTTTAATACCAATGATAACGTGTGTGAACCTGCATCACCTGAACATGTGAGGGAAGGTTATACACCTTGGGAAAGTCAAAAGACCATTGAGAGGGTCGGAAATTTTGTTGAGGAAGAGGTTGTAGGTGACAATGATACCCCTGACTCAACAGCTTCTGATGTTTTTGAAAATATTAATAATGTTGATCTGGTGATGAGTGAATCTATACCATCACCAGATAATTTGGTCAAAGAGGAAGTTGAGGAGGGGGCTGTAAGTGACAGTACAGATCCCAGCCCAATAATTCCCGAAATTGTTGAAATTGCCGATGCTTTTGAGGGAGGGGGCGTAGATGACACTATTACCCCCGACCCAACAGTTTTTTAAAATTTTGAAAATAAAGGTCTGGTGATGAGTGAATCTATACCATCACCAGACAATTTGGTCAAAGAGGAATTTGAGGAGGGAGCTGTAAGTGACAGTTCAGATCCCAGCCCAACAATTCCCGAAATTGTTGAAATTGTCCATGCTTTTGAGGGAGGGGGCGTAGATGACACTATTACCCCCGACCCAACAGTTTTTGAAAATTTTGAAAATAAAGGTCTGGTGATGAGTGACTTTATACCACCACCAGATAAAACCAGCCACTCACTCTTGGTTCCGATCCACCTATTGGACGATGATCAAGAAGATGATGCCGACGAGTTGGTCTTTGAAGACAATAAATATGATTTCTTTGGCACTCGTGATCCATTTACGAATGGAAAATTAGATGTAATTAATACCATCGATGAGGACATATGGAAGCATCTCGATATGTTGCCTTCTGATCCCATTCGATTGGAAAATCTTTATTTGTACTACAAGCCAAAATTGCAAACTGCATATAGCACACGAGACGCTAGCAAAATGGGATTTACAAAACAATTACTGGGAACGGCACTGGACGCGCTCCACGTCAAGCCGATGATTTTGAAGAGACATCGAAGGAGGGATCGAGCTTGGCGGTTTAAAGCTACTTCCAAGCATTCATGGAAATTAATCAGAAAGCAGCAACCGGAGAGCAACTAGAGAACCGGCAAGCCATTCGATCTAGGAAAGCGGAAGGAGCATGTAGACAACAAAGGAACGGTGGAGGCGGAAATGCAGCAGAAACAATTGGCGTACGATCCACCGTAGCTACAGAAGAAGCACGTCTGGCTGAAGACGTTAAACTTAGCGCTTGTTGGGAGGCAACCCATGTAACGCCCCAATTTCAAAAATTTCAAAAATCATTTATTACCAATATTCCAATAAAACATTTATTCCAAAACGTAAAACTGTTCAACATAATACTTAAATTAACAGCGGAAACATTTGAAAATACTATTATAGTTCATTGATATCAATCTCTTGAATGCGACGCGCTGCTGTCAAGCCTTGCCCTTCCCTTTGTCATTTGAATTACCTGAAATGTTATAAAAACAACGGGTAAGCTCAAAGCTTAGTGAGTCCACAAGTTACCATACATGCCCACACATTAAACAACCCGTCCTCGAGAACGACCCGACCCTACCCGCCATACAACAGCCACGGGCGTCCATCATACAACAGCTATGGACACGGGAAGGTTCTACCCATCATACAACAGCTATGGGTTCCCGGTTATGGCCCAGCCCATCGTACAACAGCTATGGGACAAGGCAATAGTCCAACTCGTCATACAACAGCTACGAGGGGACACGCATCAGTACTGAGCCCAACAACAAATAACCACAGATATAGAGCAAATCATATAAATGTAAACAACACACAAGATGCCTAACATGCAACATCATATAGTAAGGTGAAGATACTCACCTGGTTCGAAACCGTGTAGATATTCTCTAATATCCCCACTTAGCTCGTCCACACACCTAAATCCCATACACATACAACATATCAATTACTGACCAGGCTCTTACAGACCTGCCTAAAGGTTAGACTCAATATTTGCCATCAAACCGTGGTCAAAACTAAGTTCCTGGTCAAACAGTCGCTCGCCGCGGCGTGGCTCCTTATCCTACGCGCCGCGGCTATCATCGAATAAACACGGGGTCTCCGCCGAGTCCGCGCCGCTGACTTAGCCAGTCCGCGTCGCGGCTCGTAACATTCCAAAATGTTTTTAGCGATTAACAGTACATCAATCGGCTAGGGTTTCACTCCAAACCCTTCCTGAGATCAGAAACTACCCTAAGATCACTTCCTTAGGGACATGCAAGTCTATTCCTGTCCTTAGTCTAACCCTAAGGGTTACAAGTCATCTAAGACTACTACTTAAGGGATAACACCATAAAAATGGGATAAACTGAAATATCATAAGGTAGATCCTCTTACCTTGCTTCTGGAAAACGGAGGAATGCACCCGATCGACTACAGCCTTTCCCCACGTTGTATTTCTTCCTTCAAACCTCCAAAGCCTTGGAACCAAAGAGTCTCTGCTGAACCCAGACGCCTCTGCTCCAGAAAACTCCCAAAAACACGAACCCTAGGGCTGCGTCCCTTTATATAGGCGTTTAAATCCGAATTAGGGTTTTTCACCTTAGAGGCGCACCGCGCCGCGCGTACAAATATCACGCGTTTCTGGATCCTTCCTAAAGCCGCGCCGCAGATTAATCTGAGCCGCGACTCGGCGGAACGGGTCTTACAACCCATCTGTAATTAGGTTAGGTATAATGTTTTTAGGAGTAATTAGGAAGATACAATCATCGTCATTGTAGGTATTCGTGGTACGAGGCAAGTGTGGGGTGAAACGAAGAACTTTGGAGAATTTAGAAGGCACGACGCGGCATGAAGTAAAGCGCGACGTGGGATCGCAATGTAACCCGATGCACAGGGGTTAAATTAGACACGCGCGACGTGGATTTCATCCACGCGCGTCGCGGAATTTGATCAGACGTAAACCACCTTTATAAGATGGTATTCAGGGAGGATCACCCATTTCTCCAGTTTCCACAGGTGTTGGACGAGACCCCGTGATATGAGGCTCGACTCGAGGAGCTTAGTTCTCGACCGGTCCTCACGGCTATTGAGTTGGATCGGGCGATGCTGACACAGGCAGGGCACTGGGCCAAGCTTGAGCCCTTCATTCACCGTACCTGGACTGATGGGGAGGCACTTCTTGAGGTGCTTTCTCAATCTGGACGACTCCCGCGACCTTTCCCTGCCAGAGCCCACGACGACGAGGCTGGTCCTTCTGGGACTTAGTAGGATGACTGATGTATTTTTCTTTACTATCTTTTGAAACATTGTACACAACTTAGCGTTATCATTTGTTTATCTTTTTGCTATTTTGTTCTTTTTGCGTTTAATGTGTTTGTGAGTGTTGCATGTGAGTACCAAATGGGAGTCGACTGAGGAGTTGTTTCAAGCAAGTGTGGGGTCATTGTACCCCTACACTTGCCATTTCACCGGCGTGTTTACTGTTGCGCCAGAACTCCTGAAATTCTGAATCGTGAGCAGTTCGAGTTTTTGTATCCTGTGACAATCGAGTTCTATCAAGCAGTCAACCGTCTAAAAGGGGTAACTCTTTCTCCCTTATTATGAAATAATTTTTTGTACAACGGGGACGTTGTACGGTTTTAAGTGTGGGGTGTTTGTGGACGGTCGAAAGAGTGTTTTTGAATTTTTGCGGGAAATGATCCATTTTCAAAATTTTTTAGCAATTTTTCAAAATTTTTAATAGATTATAATTTTGAAACGAATAGTGTTTGAATGTTATAGCATTGGTATTTTTCAAGAAATACTATTTAGTTGTTATCATGCTATTGGTTTAGTCAAATAAGTTGAGTTTTAGGAGTTAGAAGATTGAAATATTTTAGGAAATGAATTTAGGAAGGAAATGTTAATCAGTGGCCTTTGTTGTTCGAGTCGGTAGGTCTAAAATGGGTGGCCTCGAAGAGGCACTTGTTCACCTTACCACCTAAGATCATCTGGTCTGGGATGACATTTCTGAAAGCTCGTTACACGGACAACATCGAAAGTCATGGATAGTTCTTTAGCGGCCTTTAGAATCTCAATGAGTACGTACACTCTCTTGTGGACGGAAATTTGTAATCAAGGGTTCTTTAGAAAGTCGTGAATTCCAAAGGATATTCTGGTTATGTTTGCAAAAACTATTTCAATCTAACTCTGGAGACAATAAGCTTTGAAATTGAACTCGTTCAAAAATGTTTGAGTCTTATTTAAAATCTATAAAAAACTCTATTGCTTGAGGACAAGCAAGGCAAAAGTGTGGGGTTTTTGACAACGCCTAGTAATATCAAGTATTTTAGTCGTTGTTAGGCCTTATTCTTGGTGAAATTATATCAAATATCGTATGGTATTACTCACTTTTTGTGCTAGTGCTTGTATGCAAGAAAATGTTATAAATAGGGGTTAAAAGCGGACAAATGGAAGAAGTTTTGAGGATAAGGCCAAATCAGTCGAATGAATACGCGCACCGCGGGAAGGAAGACATGCGCGTCGCGCTACGTCAAGGATGAGGCGGTGAAGAGAAATTCAAATAGCGAAAAAACGGGGATAAGGCAATATGCGCGACGCAGCTAGGGGCTTTACACGCAGCGGATTCTTAATTTCCACAAGTATAAATAGAGGTCATTAGGTCGAAATCAGCAGGCAAGGAACGACCCCTAAGGTGGACTTAAGGCTTCTTTGACTCCAAGTTTCGGATTTCAGCAACCTCTTTTGGTATTTCTTATGTTTTCACTTTAATTTCATTATTAGTTTAGTTGATTTAGCTTTTAGCTTAGTGTTTCTAGATTGTTTCAACCAGTAGCAGTAGGTTAAAGTTATTATTTTCGTAATTCAGTACATTGGACCTTCTGGTTTTAGTTTTAATACAAGTAATCATTCAGTTTATGGTTTTGTTACACTTTTCGGTATTTATTGTGTTTGGATGTGTTTTGAATGCAATTGATTGGTGTGTTTGCTTCTGGATTCTAAGCTTTATTTCTGATTTCAGTATGTGATCCTAGGTTAGAATTTGGTTTGGTTTATCTTAGTTTATGTTTGATTTGGATTTTGGACTTTGTTTGGAAATTGTCTTTTTAGTGTGTTTTTGGGAAAGTGAAGTTAGTCCCTCTGGCTGTAGTGTGACACTACAGTTGGTAATCTATCGTCTTGTCTTGACCACCAAACTCCCGTGAATCGACCCTTACTACCGCTGTACTAGTGTGTGTGAGGTTATTTTTCTTATTTTTGACCGCACGACGACCCCTGCGTGTCAGTAGGAAGCAGGTTTATTGTAATGACTTGGAGGTGAGACTAAGGACTTGTGTAATCACTCAACTAAGATGATTTTGATGGAAGAGTTGATGTCTAGGAGCGCCTCCAAATGCATCAACCTTGTGTGAAGTTAGTGTTGACTTGTCAGTCGACCTTGGGTGAGTTTACCGGGAGTACACATCCCTACTACTATCTTTTGTGTGTGTTATCAACTATTTTCATGCATGTTTTTTATGTGCTTCTTGATGCATAATTATTATGTGTACATTGCATGAAATGAGTCCTTTTAAAGATGTTTCAACAAAGACTTTGATGTTGTTTTTGAAAGATGTTTTGAGCATCCTATTTGTGCATTGCATATATGATGGGATTGACTGAGTGAACCTTCCCAATGACAATATATTACTCCATTGGTCTGGAAAAGGTACTGCCTTAGAACCTTAGTGCTATTTATTTAATATAGACATTCTTTTTGCAAAACAGCTCTAACGGCGTAAATGAGTTTTCTCTTAATTTTGGGCATCGTTAATGTTTTAAGTTGTTTTTATGGCTATTTTGTGTTTATCGGATTATGAATCAAATTTGTTCTTGTTTTTAAATGCATAAGTGTAAATGTGTAATTTGGTCGATAATTTTTTTATTCTTCCACTTTGAAGGGTTGTGATGGGTACTGCTTTTAAATTGAGATTTTCATGGATGTTGTATGGAGTTTGTTCTTCTTATAAGTGTAAGAATATAATATTTCAATAGACTTGCAAAAAGGTTTATTTTAATATTCAGTATTATTTATATGTCTTTCCCGAAATCAAGTTAATTTATATAAATATT
Organism: Cichorium intybus; assembly: GCA_023525715.1. Classification (NCBI taxonomy): domain Eukaryota; kingdom Viridiplantae; phylum Streptophyta; class Magnoliopsida; order Asterales; family Asteraceae; genus Cichorium; species Cichorium intybus. The sequence goes on along the minus strand of JAKNSD010000039.1, from coordinate 41,279 downwards.
TAGTTTTATTAGGAAAATTCCATGGCCTTGTCTATTATTTCGATTTTCTGCATCTAAGTCAAAAAACACCCATATATAGCTTTGCTAAATAGGTATATTTTGTCTCGCACATATCTATGCCATCTCAGGATTCCATTAAACCTAAGGAAGATATTGCTGACAACTTTCTTCCATGTCTAAAAATAAAATATTAGTAAGTTTTTTTATAGATGTTGGATTAAAGTAGCAATACCTGATGTATTGATATTTTCATTTTGATTACAATTTGATATTAATCCGTATGCTCTTGATTTTTCTATTTGATGGTTTAGGCATACGACGATTCCACCTTTTAGGAAAGAGGCATGTGTCATACCTGCAATTATGCTCTTAGGAAACTCTACGACATGTCATATTAAACGGGTAGTGGGCAACAGTCTATTACATATTTGCTAAATATAGGTGATGGCAATAACTACCGTGTATGTTTAAAGAAGTATTTATTTTATATGTTTGATTGAATTTATGATCTTGAGTTCTGTAACTTATTTTTAATTCTTTGTTTCAATATTGGTGATATTCGAAAGCAAGATTATTAGACTTGCGCCAAATTTTTCTGTGATACTTGGAGAAAATATAAAATCTAACCATACAGTTGGATGCTTCACCGATATTAGACAACCTAAAGGTGATTGGATTTGCCTTTTGGTTGTTCAGTTTCCAATAAATATATAGTTTATCTGTCCTGTTGTCATTACCTATGTAACAAGTGTTGCTTTAATATCATGTTAAATTCTACAACTTAACTAATCATGATTTGTGTTGGTGTTAAATTCTACAACTTAACTAATCATGATTTGTGTTGGTGAGTTGTTTTGAAAATGATGCTAATTTGGATATGGGATGGAAGGAGGAGAATGATTTGGAAGCTCATGCTTTATGAAAGAATGGTTAATTAAATAGGGTAAAAAACCTACCTGCTTAAGGAGTTGATGCAATTCATGGGATCCTTGTGGATAAGAGATCTAAGCACTTGTATATTTAATACACAATGTGTTTTTTAACCAATAATGGCAATGTAATTTTATTTTCATACCTAAATTGACATTATATTTTCATTTCCTTATCGAAATCCCCTCCACAGGCCGTGTTTAGCACGGCCCTCGAACTTTCCTAGTATATATATATATATATATATATATATATATATATATATATATATATATATATATATATATATATATATATATATATATATATATATATATATATATATATATATATATATATATATATATATATATATATATATATATATATATATATATATATATAGTTTTGCCCATAAATGCAATTAACTCTAGCTGCAACGTCTAAAAACACGACTAAGGTATATAACTTCTTAAAAAACTTTATAGTTAATGTCGTCTGGTCTTCTTCCAAGCGTAATGATCAATTGCATGCTGCTCAAATCGCTGAAACTTCTCATTAATTGAGGCTAGGGAGTTTGAGAGAGGTAAGAAAAAGAATTAAATACGAACATTGCAAAGGCCTTAATACGCGGTGGAGTCCTCATTTCAAATGAATATATAATTTGATGAGATTTTTATTTTTTGAACCGGAAAATCTTGTCGGATTAGGTGTCTAAGCCATGACTTTACAACTATATTTATCTTGTTAATTGAAGCAAAGTCCATTTGGGTTGCCCTCATAGCTGGAGGCCAGGATAGAGTTCAGTAGAGTAAAAGGTTGATTTATTAATTGTATAATAAATCAATAGAATTAATTAAATGGTTTATTAATATATTTAAGTGTTAATATATTAATTAGTGTTGAGGCGTCAAACTCAACAAATGAATTGGGATAAAAATGATTAAGAATAAATACACACTGCTCAATCCACTATAAGAATAGTATATGATAAGCAGGGGTCGATCCTCAGGGACAAGGGACAAATTCTTACACCGATGTTTACTTAAGATACGAGTAACAGGGGGGTTTTGAAAGTATTAAATTAAATAGCTAAACATTAATTGATTAAAATGCAATAAATCAAATGGATTCCGATTCCGTTCAACACACTTGATTAGGCAATCATTATAAGACTAGAAATTATGTCAATTTCATCTAAAATTGGTTTCAAAGTGTTAACGAGCTCTAACACTTCAGTCCTTTTAAGTAATTACAACAAAATGTGCTATTTGAAGTAATCCAATTTTCCTTTTATATAAATCAAACAAGCTTTTGAGTTTATATCAAGGAAAATGAGTAAAGATTCATTTAGACCAACCAATTTACATTCAATATTTCTCATAAGCTCGGAAATGTAAAAAATGTGTATTTTGAATTACACACGAATTCATCCAACGAAGACCAATTCGGTATTGTTACAAACATTCAATGATGAAACAATTACGGATTTCAAGATTAAAATAACGAATTTGACAAACATATCAATTCTAGTGGCCAACATGAACCAACATGAGAATCAAATGGAACTTTAATGCTTAAATTCAAAATACTAGATGAAGAACATAACGATAGTCAAATGATTTGTGCCAAATCTTGTGTCTACAGAACCGGAATAAAGAAAGATTTAGCCACACATGGAATGGCTAAATCTCCTTGATGAAAAGCAGTAAATTGTTACTAAATGTACTTACAACGAGTAATTAAAACGATAATTCAAATGTTTCCAAGTGTTTTAAATCAATCTCCTTCTTCAAAAATCGTCCTCTCTCTGTCTAGAATGAAGAATGTCCAAAAAAAACCACCAAAAATCCCCTGAAAACCGTGCATAAAACTGTCATAGAAACAGTTTTTCAGGATTACACGACCGTGTAAAACATTACACGGGTCGTGTTCTTCGAATGCATATAGAACTGGGTATTACACGACCGTGTAAAACATTACACGACCCGTGTAATACACGGTTGGGATTTTTGGTCGATCTTGCAGCTCTACACGACCCGTGTAAAGGCTACACGACCCGTGTTATTCAAAAAGACTCCGTTTCTTCATTTTTTAGGCTCCGAAATGACTCTAACTTCAATTCCACGCTCCCAAGCTTCAAATGCTCCAATGTGCTCCATTTATTCTCCATTGCTCCGCTCCAATCTCTACGTTCCACCTTCCAAAGCTCCAGTCCACTCCAATTGTTCCTCTCCACCTGAAATTTAACAAAAGCATATGTAATATCTTTTGTCCCCGGAAATTAGATGAATATGCATGAAAACACTATAAAAATAAATAAAACAAAGATAAAAACGGCCTAGAAAAGATGCACAAAATGCATCTAACAAATCTCCCCAAGCTTAAAACCTTACTTGTCCCCAAGTAAGACAAACAATAAGAACGAGTCGGGAATCGATTTGATAACTATGATCCTAAGCCAAAACGCAGAAAGAAATCTAGATGAAATGAAAATGCAGATGCCATGATGAAAATAATGCAAAATTACTACACTAAAAAGAAAATAAACTAAAAAAAATGAAAATCTTTTTGGCTGTTTAATTGACCCAGTTTCTAAGTTTATTATCCAATGTTCCACATCCCATGCAGCTTTACCATATATAGATTTTTCATTAGAAACACATGGTTATTTCTTACTCCAAATTAGCTTCAACGGAATCACGGACAAAAGACATTTTCCTACAAAACTCCTAGCGTAAAATCAGCCCTTACGGTCGGGAATGTATAAAATTTTTTTGACCAGGCCTTACCAATCCAACTTTTGAAACATTAAACACTTCCTTAAGGCAAGCTAACTCATAGCAAGGAAACATCAATTTGTAAAGGGTTCATCTCGACCTAAACCCCCCAAATAACGCCTCAGTTTAAATCTCGCTTTTTTGTTATTACCCCTATCTATCACCTCACTCAGTCTTGGCTTGCACACTTCACTTGAATTTGACTTTGACTTGATTTGATTTCTTGAAATGTACTTGCTTGTAGGTGTAGTTTTTGTGTTACACCTTCTTCAATCTTTAATCTTATATATATATATATATATATATATATATATATATATATATATATATATATATATATATATATATATATATATATATATATATATATATATATATATATATATATATATATATATATAGGGTTGGGTTCATGTGAGAACTCAAAAAACAATGAGATCTTGAGAACTTCATATCAGCCATTAGATCCTTATCCAATTCAATAAGGGCATGATTGTCAAATAACCAATATTTTATTTTAGGTAATTTTAACTACATCTATATTAAATTGTAACAGCCCCAAAAAAATAGCAAAAATTTCATCTATTTTCGGAATTAAAATTATGCCTATTAGGTTTTGAATTTTCAAATTTTGAAAAAAAAAATCATATTTTCTTTTTTTATTAACTCAGATTTTAGAAAATTAAAAAAATATAATTTTGTTAATTAGATATTTGGAATTTAAAATATATAATATCTGCAGTGTATATATACATATTTGCGATTTTTTTATAGAATGTATATATGTATAATGAGATTCTGAGATGTGAATTTTTCTAATAGAATACATATATGTATATTTAAGTTTTTACATTATATTTCCAGGAAATGCATACATGCACATTTAATAATATTTCGTAAAAAAACACACGAAAATATTCGTATTTTATAATATTCGGATATCATACTACTAATTTATTAGAAACAATAATATACAACCGTTTTGAACGTTACATACAAAAAATATAAAAAATACAATGAAAATTTATGATATCTTTGTTTCTCAGATTTTCAATTTTTACTTCTTCAAAATGCTCAATAAATCTTCAAAATCTGCAATACCATTAATAAAAGTTAATATACATGTATATTCAAAAACATTAAAACAAATATATGCATGCATATACGCATATGAACAAATACACATCTATTTTTGCATATATGCAAATATGCACATTTGTGTACATGAGCAAATTGATATACATATGCCTATGTGCACATACGTTTAATACACACATGCACATATGTTTTTGTACATATATTCACACTTGATTAGACATATGCACATGTATATGTACACGTATGCACATATATATTTTTGCACATGTATTTTCATATGTCCACGTGTATATGTGCATGGGGTACATGTGTACATCTATGCACAAACAAATTATATGTATACAAATGCACATCTATTTATGTATATATGCAAATACGCACACACGTGTACATGAATAAATTGATAGACATATGCATATGTGCACATATATTTAATTAATACACGATTTCACATTTAAACAGACATATATATATATATATATATATATGCATATGTGCTAATATTTTCATTAATACAAATATACACATATATTTTTGCACATATATTCATATCTGAACAGACATATGCACAAGTATACACATATGCACATATGTTTTTCAGATTCACATATGTCGATATCCACATATGTGCATGTGTGTATATGCACATTTATGCACATGTATACCTTTACAAAAAATGCACATATGCAAGTATGTATACATTTATGCACGTATGTATTTTTTAAAATACATGAAGATATACACATATATGCACATATGCACCCACCTATACATGAGGATATGCACATGTATGCACATGTATATATTCACATATGTCCATATCCACCTATACATGATGATATGCACATGTATATGTGCACATATGCACATACGTGTATGTGTGTATATGTGCACAAATCTGTATGTGTAAATCCATGCCCAAAATCAGCAATCAATACATTCAACAATCGGGTATAATAAATCAAATCAAGAATCAGTACATTCAGCAATCGAGTTTAGCAAAACAAATCAAGAATCGGTATTCAACGATCGAAACATAAATCAAAAAGAGTAACATACCGTGGTCGTGATAAACATAATCTAGAAAACAGCCCCAATTTCCAGAAATTCCTGATGATAAAAACCCAATTAGAACAAAACCCTACGCTAGAATTATGAACATCACCATTAAATGACGGTGAACGAACCGGTAAAATGGGAAAGAGAGATTACATGAACATTCATTGCAATATACACACATAATTTTAGTTACTTTGTAATATTTTTGAATAATTTCAATTACATTAGAAAGCAGTTCAAATCGATTGTATGGTTAGTATACAAATAATCAATTCACTTTGAATTAGCTCTACTCCATCACACATTTTATCTGGCCCACATATAATTAGTGAATCAATTTCATATGTCTATGTGTCGTAGATCAAATAAACAAAAAAAAACTTTAATGGTGACGTGAAAGACGGTAACAATTAAACTATCAGAAGAGATGGGCGATGATACCAATTAGCGGTGACGACAAACCTGGGTCGATAATCGGATTAGCAGTGACGGCAAACCTGCACCCTTTTTCACTTCAATTGAAACCCGTCGGAGCTACCTGCAACAATAGCCTTGAACCCCGCCCACCACATCCTCGTCCTACTCCATCGCATTCTTCAGTGCCACCGATCAGAAGGAAATCAAAACAATCCAAGTAACACTTCATCATTAAATCAATCGAAGTACCACCGATCAGAAGGGGGTCATTGAGGTTCCGATTGTAGGGATGAAAAAGAAGTAGGATCACATCATAAGTCGACGGGCGGCGGCTATGGCGCTGACGATGAGAATAGGAGAAAATATGAAGACGGGGATCTAGAGTTGTAGGGAGTCGGCCCGTGAAAGTTCTGGTCAAAACACAGAGGAGACCAGGGATTGGAATCTCGATTCTCCTTTCCCGTTTTCTATTTCAGAACACGAATCAACTGGAAGCGGAGAAAGCGGGAGGTGGGTTTCCAAGATGAGAGAGAGAGAGAGAGAGAGAGAGAGAGAGAAATAAGAGAAAGAAGGAATCGTTTCCTTGTTTATTGCCGATCAATTAACTCCAATTTTAGGATAATTAGTTTTGTGACAAATTTATCCTTTTTAAATCTTTTAAAAATACTAATATACCACTAAAGTTTCTTATAATTACAGATACGCCATTGTTGATCTTAGCCATCAAAAAATTTGATCTAACGGTTATGATTGAGTTCTCAAGATCTCATGAATTTTTGAGTTCTCAAAAGAACCTAACTATATATATATATATATATATATATATATATATATATATATATATATATATATATATATATATATATATATATATATATATATATATATATATATATATATATATTCATTTGAATTTGCTTGATTTGATTGAATTTTTCTTCATAATGATTTTGGGCTCTCCGTCTTGATTATTTGTAAAGGACTTCTTGATTTGAGTTTGACTTTGGTTTCTTGAAGTCCTTCTTGACTTTGATTACGGTTTAGAGAGCCCGCCATTTGAACACTTCGGGAAGACTGAGTGAATAGACAAATAGGGTCCAACGAGACTTTAAACTAAGATGTACAATGGGGAGTAAAAAGATATGAACCTTGTTTACAACTGTTTTGCCCCTTCCTAGTTGTTACTTTGCTTTAAGACAATGTTTAACCTTTCTCGTTTTGCATCAACAAGGCTTATTCAAAAATTTATAACTTTCACATTGTAAAAACTACTTTTATGCCTAGAGAAATGAGGCTAACGCTTCCGTCCCTATCATTTTCCGTCTTAACGAAGCATGTTGGAGTAAGCTCAATTTTTATTTATTTTAACATAATGAAAATACAAGCATACCGGGACGTAAAACACTAAACAACAACTCTATGAACGGTCAACTAAACAAATTTTTTTTAAATTTTTTTTTTTAAATTTAAGATATAGATGGAATCAAATGTAAAATGTATGAAATGCATGAAAATATGGAAAATGAAAATTAATTTGAAAATAAAAATCTAAGTATTTACAAAAATTTTAAAAAATTTGTACAAAAATGCAATGCATGAACATGAATGAATGAAATGCATTCCCTCTCCCCAAGCTTAAGATTGAGCATCGTCCTCGATGCTTGGAAAGGGGAAACGCGCCTAGTTTTCCGGGGGTGGTGGCGGGAATTGGGGCGGAAAGGGAGACCAACTTTGGAACAGGGAATACATGTCTGAATACTGTTTTTGCTGCTGTTCCCAGTGGTTTGCTTGTTGCTCCCAATACTGTTGTTGTTGGCCCCAATTTTGGGTGTACTCGGTATGAAAAGTGGTAAGGCGGGTGTCGATTGAGCGGACAGTGGTGTGGAGGGAGTGTAATCCGTACGAAGGCCGGAAAGAGTATCCTCAATGCGGGATAGCCGGCCGTCAACAGAAGATGGATCATCATCCTCCTCATGGTGAGTAGTGGATGGGCCCGCATCATGGGTGGATGGTGGCACAAATGTCGGAGCGGGCTGGTCGGGATGAAGGAGGTCATGCAAAAGCCAATCGGTCAGGCTCAGATTATCTGGGTCAAGCTGGAGAAGATGAGCATTATGATGACCGATCCTTAATTCGGCAACATTTAAGGCACTAGGGACAGACCAAAGAAAGTTACTGTAGCTCCGACGAAATAAGTGCATGGTCTCAAGGACCGAGGTCGTCAGGAAGTGACCACCTGGGAGGATGGTCTCATCAGGCGAAAACTCAAGACCGATGAAAGGGCTTTCAACGATAAGAGTTAGTAGTCCACCACCATAGAAATGGCCAGCATTGATACGGGCCAGACGCTGGAGCCTATTGACAACACAATGCCCAAAATGAGGTCGTTGGGGAGTACTAGAAATCATGGCCAAAAGGATTTTTAATTCCATTGCGGTGACCGTGCTGAGTTCCTCCCGAGGAAACACAACCGATGCAAGGATACGGTGAGCAACTTTCAAGACTAGATGGATGATCGAAGAGGCTTTGGCTGAACTTGGGTGGTACACCTGATTTGGAGTTATGGCGGACCACCCACGTCGGAGCACATCATTATCCACTCGCCTGGCCCGGCACGCAAATGGATCTAATGTACCGGCAGTGTCTTGACCCACTAGTTCAGCAATTTGGTCGACATGGATTCTAAGAGAACGATTGGCTAACCGAAACGAAAAGACATTATTTTCAAAAGCTAGGGAGGATAGAATTTCCCTAGATGGTCGTGCATAGGACGGAGCATTCAAATTCAAGATATTGTCCCACCCTATGTTTTGAAAAAGCGCTTGCACCTCATTAAGAATAGATAATTCACGGAGGGAATCGACATGTGCAAATTTTTGCGCCACAAATTGGCGGTCTAAGAGACCCTCAAATCGAGTGCGGTGGGCTTGATCCACAAATTCAACTTCCCAATGGTCGGGAAGGAGGGGAGACAAATCTGGAGTCAGGGACCTAGGGCGTCTAGAAGATTTTTTCTTGTTTGCGATGGTTTTGGTGCGTTTACGAGAAGAGCCCTCCATTTGCAAAAAATAAAGATTAAAGGGCACGTGGGAAAAGTCAACGGAAAAGTCAAGATTGGGTACAACGGGACCACTATGAACGATTCAAATATCCGTTGACAAACGCGGGAAAAAAAGAGTTCAAACACCAAAAACGGGTTTACAAAACTCAAAAATCCCAATTCCAAACACCAACTACCAGTTTCTAAGTAAAGAACAACAAGGAGCGAGTGTACCTAACGGATCCGAGCAAAACCGAGTAAAATCACAAATCTTGGATCGTTGAAAAGCTTGTTCTTCCTTAATCCTTGCCTTCCCCAAGCTTAATCTGCAAAAAGCATGGAAGAAATTTAGAGGTTTGTGCAGAAAATCGGACCTAGGGTTTTGAAAAACCCCTTTTTCACCATTGTTGCCCTTTGAAGCTTCAAGATGGGGAAGAAGATGGAGTTAGAGTAAGGAAACACACCTTAGATGAAGAAATCGAACAATGGAAAGCAAGATCTTGCAAGAATTAGGGTTAAAAATCGCGAAGGTAGAGAGAGAGGGAAGAACCGTGCGTGAAGATGAAAGAAAATGTGGATAAAGTGTGAAAAAAAATCATGTTTTAAAAAGTCTGCACAGCACATTACACGACCCGTGTAAAGAAGTACACGACCCGTGTAATTCACGGGTGGAAAGTGGATTATTTTCAACTAGCACGAACACGACCGTGTAAAGTGTTACACGACCCGTGTAATTCACGGTAATTTTTCTTTTAGACCTACACGACCCGTGCACGACCCGTGTAAAAATTGTGAAAATTTCCATTTGGAACTACACGACCCGTGTTCTTTTTAACACGACCCGTGTAATTCACTGGTTAAAATTTGCAAGGGAAACACGCCCGTGCTTTTATTACACGACCCGTGTTCCATATTTTTGAAAATTTTCAAACGTTCCAATTCTCTCGTTCGTGCTCACATACCTTGGCGACCCGCATGGAGTAGATGTGCTCGGTTTTTCCACATTTGCGTTACAAAGTCATTGGAAACATTTAAAATAAAAAAGAAATCGTACGAAAAGTGAAAATACGAAAGTCTTGACATAAATAACATAAAGCAATAAAAATCCGGGTTGCCTCCCGGTCAGCGCCTTCATTTAAAGTCGTTGGCTCGACGTGCCCACTTGTTCACTTGTCAATCTTTGTATTGTGGGCTCTCCACCTTCTCCTCCTCTTCATTCTTCGTGACGAAACCTTCATAGTAAGGCTTCAAACGATGACCGTTCACTTTAAAGGTCTTCCCGGTTTGTGGACTAACTATTTCTATAGCTCCATGCTAAAAAACGTCAGTAACAACAAAAGGTCCTACCCAACGGGACCGTAATTTACCGGGAATCAATTTAAAGCGAGAATGATAGAGTAATACCTTTTGACCTTTCGCAAAGACCTTCCTCGAGATCATCTTGTCATGATACGCTTTCGTTTTCTCCTTATAAGTTACCTCATTTTCGTACGCGTCATTTCGGATCTCTTCAAGTTCTTGAATATCAAGCTTCCTCTTTGTTCCAGCTTCATCCTCACTCAAGTTGAATTGTTTTACCGTCCAAAAGGCTTTGTGCTCCAATTCAACAGGTAATCGACATGGTTTTCCGAAAACGAGACGGTATGGGGACATACCAATAGGCGTTTTAAACGCTGTACGGTATGCCCATAACGCGTCCTCCAATCTTACACTCCAGTCCTTCCGAGTCGGATTCACCGTTTTTTCGAGAATTTGCTTGATTTGGCGGTTGGTAACTTCAGCTTGGCCATTTGTTTGTGGGTGATAAGCGTGACTCCATATTTCTTCAACACTGCTTCCAACGTACGATTGCAAAAGTGGGTCCCTCGATCACTTATGAGGGCTCGTGGTGTTCCGAATCTTGAAAAGATCTGTGATTTGAGAAAATCTACAATCACTTTTGAATCATTAGTACGGGTGGCCTTAGCCTCCACCCACTTGGACACGTAGTCCACCGCCACCAAAATATAAGAAAAACCAAAAGATGGCGGAAAAGGTCCCATAAAGTCTATACCCCATACGTCAAAGATTTCACAAACTAAAATTGGGGTAAGTGGCATTTGATTTCTAGAACTTATGGACCCGGACTTTTGACATCTATCACAACTCGCACAAAAAACATACGAGTCATGAAAGATGTGTGGCCAATAGAAACCACTTTCAAGGACTTTTCGTGCAGTTCGTTGGGGACCAAAATGTCTCCCACACGCATACGAATGACAAAAGGTTAGAATAGATTGTACCTCGGATTGATCAACACATCGGCGGATTACCTGATCAGCACAATATTTCCACAGATATGGCTCATCCCATACGTATCTCTTAGCTTCTTTCTTGATCTTGTCCTTTTGCCATCGGGTAACGTCTTGTGGAAATTCTTTGGTAACCAAATAATTAACTAAATCTGCATACCATGGCGCCACTTTTGTTGCGAAAAGATGTTCATCTGGGAATGTATCACGAATGGGAGTGGAATCTTCAGGTGCTATGATGCGGCTGAGGTGATCTGCGACCAAATTTTGCTTTCCACTCTTGTCCTTTATCTCAAGGTCGAACTCTTGAAGTAGCAAAATCCACCGAATGAGTCTCGGCTTGTAATCCTTCTTTGCAAGCAAATATCTAAGGGCTGCGTGATCGGAGAAGATGATCACTTTGGAACCCAAGAGATATTGTCGAAACTTTTCCAAGGCGAAAACGATTGCCAATAGTTCTTTTTCTGTGGTGGAATAATTGCTCTGCGCGTTGTCAAGTGTCTTGGAGGCGTAATAGATGACATGAGGTACCTTTTCCTTCCTTTGTCCCAACACCGCACCCACTGCGTGATTGCTCGCATCACACATGATCTCGAATGGCAAACTCCAATCCAGTGATTGAAGTATTGGGGCGGTAATCAACATCTCCTTCAATTGGTCAAATGCCTTCTTGCATGCCTCGGAAAACTCAAAGTCTACATATTTCTGCAGCAACTCACACATCGGCCTAGCTATCTTCGAGAATTCCTTGATAAATCTCCTGTAAAAACCTGTGTGATCAAGAAAAGAGCGTACCTCTCGGATACTAGTGGGGTAAGGTAACGATTGAATAACATCTATCTTAGCTTTGTCGACCTCCAACCCTTTTGAAGAAACAATATGACCGAGTATAAGACCTTGATCGACCATAAAATGACACTTTTCATAATTTAAAACAAGATTGGTCTCAATACATCGTTCCAAAATTTTTGTTAAATTTTTCAAACATTCTTCAAAAGAGTTTCCATAAACCGTAAAATCATCCATAAAAACCTCAATAATCTCCTCAACATAATCTGAAAAGATGCTCACCATGCACCTCTGAAATGTGGCGGGGGCATTGCAAAGCCCAAATGGCATCCGCCTATATGCAAAGGTACCGAAAGGACAGGTGAAAGTAGTTTTCTCTTGATCCTCGGGTGCTACGGGAATTTGATGAAATCCCGAATACCCGTCAAGGCAGCAATAGTGAGTCTTTCCTGCTAACCGTTCTAACATTTGGTCAATAAACGGCAGTGGAAAATGATCTTTTCGGGTTGCATTGTTGAGTTTTCTGTAGTCTATACAAACACGCCACCCGTTTTGCACACGGGTGGGGACTAGTTCTCCATGGACATTTTGAGTTACGGTTATACCTGATTTTTTCGGGACAACTTGAACTGGACTTACCGATTTGCTGTCGGAAATTGGGTAAATCATACCGGCATTTAACAACTTTAAGATCTCTTTCTTCACCACCTCCATCATCGGTGGGTTCAACCTCCTTTGAGCTTCTCGAGTTGGCTTGAAATCCTCCTCCATAAGGATCTTGTGCATGCAAAGTGAAGGGCTTAATCCCTTGATATCGGCTATTGTCCAACCGATGGCTTCTTTGTAACGCTTCAAAGTGTGCACCAACTCATATTCCTCATCTTTTGACAACTGGCTTGAGACAATTACCGGTAATGTCTTTTCATCCCCAAGGTAAGCATACTTTAGGTGATCGGGAAGAGTTTTTAACTCAAGCTCGGGTGCTTGCACTATTGATGGCAACAACTTTTCTGTAGGAGTCGGTAGTTTAATTTTTGGGGCGTTATACCTCTCCTTCTTCTTCTCGTCTAAAAATGCAGCAACTTCAACTATCTCATCATCCACCGTGAATTTTTCTGCTAGCTCCTTCACTGTCTTAACATCAAAATTTCTGTCTAGAACCAATGCTAGCACATCGGGGTTAGATAAACTGAAACATTCTTCGGTTAACGGTTCGATAATATCCACAAAATTCGCGGACGATTCATCGGTAGGGTATCTCATGGCATCAAAAATGTTAAAGTTCACTACCTCCCCATCAAATTCCATGGAAATGGTACCCGCACGAACATCAATTTTCGTAGATGCGGTGCTCATAAATGGTCTCCCAAGTATAATGGAATTTAAGTTCGGGGCATCATCATCGCCCATGTCCACAACAAAGAAATCTGATGGAAACAGTAACTCACCTACTTGGACTAACACATCCTCCAATACACCCTTCGGGTGTACTATTGAACGGTCGGCCAATTGGATAAGTACACCGGTTCTCTTTAATGTTCCCAAATTTGAAGTTTTAAAAACAGAAAATGGTAGAACATTAATTGAGGCACCGAGATCCAACATGGCACGTGGAACGGTAAGATTTCCCATTTTACAAGGAACCGCAAAAACTCCGGGATCCTTGCGTTTTTTCGGTAGGCGTTTCTGTATGATTGCGGAAACATTTTCGCCTACCCTTACCGTTCTTCTACCTCTTAATTTCTTTTTTGATGAGCAAAGTTCCTTAAGGAACTTTGCGTATTTTGGGACATGTTTAATGGCATCAAGTAGAGGAATATTTACATCCACCTTTCGAAATAGCTCCAAAATCTCTTCATCTTCTTTTTCGCGCTTCATGTTCCTCAATCTTGACGGGAACGGTGGTGGTGTAACTTGAGCTTCAATTTCAACTTGCTTTTGCTTCTTGTTGTTGCTTGATGTTGTGTCATCCTTTTTCACCTCTAACTCGTCTTCCTCATCCTCGGGCATTCTTGGTCCATCATATGCCTTTCCACTTCGCAAGGAAATTGCGCACGCGTTGTGTTTCGGGTTCTTTTCTGTTTGTGAGGGCAATTTACCTTGTGTCTCCATCTTACTCATCGAGTTTGCCAATTGTGAAACTTGTTGCTCTAGACTTTTGATGCTTGCCTTTGTCTCACTTTGAAAGGCTTGAGTGCTCGTGGCCAGGCTTTTCACTATGTCCTCCAAAGACATACCCGAAGAACTACTACTGCCTTGATTGTGATTTTGAGGAGGAGGGGGATAATTGTGTTGATGAGATGGCTGAAAATTTGGTTGGTGATGGTTATTGGGTTGGTAAAGTTGTCTTTGTGTTGATGGTCTAGGTTGGTAATTCGAGTTTGGTTGAAATCCCCAGTTTTGGTTTCTAGGTTGATCAAAGTTGCGTTGATTTTGGCCTTGGTATCCACCAACTGCTTGTACTTTCTCCGTATCTTCTTGAAGCATAGGGCACATGTCGGTTGGATGCCCATATTGGAGACAAATACCACAAGCTCTAATCGGTGGTGGTTCTACTCCCTTGTCCTTTGTGAGCTGCATCACTGCCTTGGTCAACTCAGAAATTTGGCTTTCTATGTGCGGAGTTGATACTTCCTTGACTCCTCTCGGTGGGTCTGCGTACCATTCATCTTCCATTTTCGTGTGCTTTGAATCTTCAGACATCTTTTCTATCAAAGCTCGGATTTGAGACGGTGTTTTATCTATCAAAGACCCTCCACTAGATGCATTGATAAGTCTTCTCTCCATCGGGGTGAGACCTTCACAGAAATAACGAAAAAGTTGGTATTCATTAATCCCGTGTTGCGGGCATCGTGCACAAAGTTTCTTGAAACGCTCCCAATAGGTATGGAGAGCTTCTCTTTTCCCTTGCTTTATGCCAATTATCTCTCGCCTCAAGCTTGAAGTTCTTGTTTCTGGGAAATACTTATCAAGGAAAAGTCGTGCTAGATCATTCCACGTAGTGACCGACCCCGGTGGTAGGTCATATAGCCACTCCTTGGCTGCATCTTGAAGTGAAAAGGGGAATGCCCTTAACTTGATTTGGTCTTCAGTCACATCGTGTGGCTTCATACCAACGCAAACAACATGGAATTCTTTTAGGAACTTGTGGGGGTCTTCGTTCTCCAAACCACGAAAACTTGGTAGTAGATGAATCAATCCCGACTTCAACTCAAAGTTCATCATCGTGGGATAAGTGATGCATAAAGGTTGTTGGGTGACATCTTGAGTCGCCCAATCACGTAAGGTTCTTTCAGCGGCCATATCTCGGGTAGGAGATCCGGTGATCTCTACCTCGGGTATTATGGGGATTGTGAAATTTGGTTGTGGAGTATTTTGTATTGGTGATAATGGTGGTGAAGGTTCTCTAGATGAATATTGGGATGATGAATATGGTGTATCTGTTTCGGTTTCACTTGAAAGGGGTATTTCCTTCCAAATGTTGATGATTGGAGGGTTTGATGATGTAGAAGTTCTGGAACCCGGCTGTTGCCTCTTCCGAAGCTTAGCTTGTTTCCGTAGCTTCTTTGCTGTCTTTTCAATCTCCGAATCAACTGGAATTGGTGTACCTGTACGTAAAGATCTCGGCATAAACAATTAGTATTGTCGTGTCCCCGGCAACGGCGCCAATTTGTTGAGGCGTCAAACTCAACAAATGAATTGGGATAAAAATGATTAAGAATAAATACACACTGCTCAATCCACTATAAGAATAGTATATGATAAGCAGGGGTCGATCCTCAGGGACAAGGGACAAATTCTTACACCGATGTTTACTTAAGATACGAGTAACAGGGGGGTTTTGAAAGTATTAAATTAAATAGCTAAACATTAATTGATTAAAATGCAATAAATCAAATGGATTCTGATTCCGTTCAGCACACTTGATTAGGCAATCATTATAAGACTAGAAATTATGTCAATTTCATCTAAAATTGGTTTCAAAGTGTTAACGAGCTCTAACACTTCAGTCCTTTTAAGTAATTACAACAAAATGTGCTCTTTGAAGTAATCCAATTTTCCTTTTATATAAATCAAACAAGCTTTTGAGTTTATATCAAGGAAAATGAGTAAAGATTCATTTAGACCAACCAATTTACATTCAATATTTCTCGTAAGCTCGGAAATGTAAAAAATGTGTATTTTGAATTACACACGAATTCATCCAACGAAGACCAATTCGGTATTGTTACAAACATTCAATGATGAAACAATTACGGATTTCAAGATTGAAATAACGAATTTGACAAACATATCAATTCTAGTGGCCAACATGAACCAACATGAGAATCAAATGGAACTTTAATGCTTAAATTCAAAATACTAGATGAAGAACATAACGATAGTCAAATGATTTGTGCCAAATCTTGTGTCTACAGAACCGGAATAAAGAAAGATTTAGCCACACATGGAATGGCTAAATCTCCTTGATGAAAAGCAGTAAATTGTTACTAAATGTACTTACAACGAGTAATTAAAACGATAATTAAAATGTTTCCAAGTGTTTTAAATCAATCTCCTTCTTCAAAAATCGTCCTCTCTCTGTCTAGAATGAAGAATGTCCAAAAAAACCACCAAAAATCCCCTTAAAACTGTGCACAAAACTGTCATAGAAACAGTTTTTCAGGATTACACGACCGTGTAAAACATTACACGGGTCGTGTTCTTCGAATGCATATAGAACTGGGTATTACACGACCGTGTAAAACATTACACGACCCGTGTAATACACGGTTGGGATTTTTGGTCGATCTTGCAGCTCTACACGACCCGTGTAAAGGCTACACGACCCGTGTTATTCAAAAAGACTCCGTTTCTTCATTTTTTAGGCTCCGAAATGACTCCAACTTCAATTCCACGCTCCCAAGCTTCAAATGCTCCAATGTGCTCCATTTATTCTCCATTGCTCCGCTCCAATCTCTACGTTCCACCTTCCAAAGCTCCAGTCCACTCCAATTGTTCCTCTCCACCTGAAATTTAACAAAAGCATATGTAATATCTTTTGTCCCCGGAAATTAGCTGAATATGCATGAAAACACTATAAAAATAAATAAAACAAAGATAAAAACGGCCTAGAAAAGATGCACAAAATGCATCTAACAATTAGAAACTATAATAATTAATTAAGATTTAATCTAGAATTAATTGGATTTAATTTAGTGATTAAATTAATTAATTAAAAGTGTGAGGACTAGTTTGTATTTATTCAATAGTTGAATAACTGGCAAAGAGAAGTCCAGGGGCCAAAAGTGGCGCCACCCTTGGAGGCTTCTCTAGGGTTGGCGAAAACCCTAATTAGGGTTTAGGGATCTGGTCCAAGTGGTCAACAGGCTTGCCCACTTGGAGGCTCCTTAGGGTTTCAGGTGTAACCCTTGGAGGCTATAAAAGGAACCCTCTGGCTCCCCATTATTTACGCCAACTTCAACCAAGATTACTCTGCTGGACTGTCTTCTCCATTGCTGTGGGTATGACTTGCATCTGAGGCAGGACACTTGTGCTGCTAGCTTCAAGAACAAGATTCAAATGTTGTTTTTTTTCTGATTTAAACTTTAGAAATAATTGTTGGCCTTTAGGTTTTATTTTATTATCTTCATAGAAGAAAACATAGATCTTTCTAGGGTTGCATGTGAACCATAAGAGTTTTTGTGTTCATTGTTTTCTAGAAAACCCTTCAGTGGTATCAGAGCATAGGCTGTTTTCTTGTGAATTGATATAATCTGCTTGAATCGTTTTTGCCTTGAGGTTTTGTGCAAAAAACACCTCATGGGAGAGGACAATTTCGTGGCTTAGGCTAGGGTTTCCTAACCCTAGCCGCCAACCCTTTATTCCCCCCTGATTTGCTTGATTTACTTGTCTTTTATAAGTAGGTTGTTATTTTGGTAATTGATTGGATTAATTAAATAACTAGAACTCTTATTTTTGGCTTGTAATTTTCAAAATTGTGGGGCCTTGAATAGATAAAATTAATTTGATTATTTTATAATATCTATCTTAGATTTAATTAGTTTAATTAATTGTTAATTAAAAGATCAATTAAATCAGCTTAAAAAATTAATTTAAATTTTCAAAAATTGTTTAAAAATTTGCGAAAATTCTGAGATAATTAATTCTAAAATATTTTAATAAGATTAAAATATATCTTATATATTTATGATTAAAAGTTAATTATTTATATATAAGAAAATTGGTTAGTCTTACCGCAAGTAGGCCTCATTCACAAAACTGTCCTATAAAGAGGGTATAAGGCGACTGACTATAAAATGTTAGTCTAATGGGTATCCACTCTTACCCACCGCTCTCCTGGTCAGTCGAGTGTCGTTAGCCGAACGGGTTTGATAGAACCGCTAAGCCTCTTAAAAGTATAATGCTATAATTGAAAGTACTAGAACCTCAAACAAAACCCAATCTAGTTACTTTAGGATAAAAATGTGAATTTGTGCTAATCCATGGAATTGCACATTGCACTTTGTGGAACGTTGGTGGAGCGTGTGTGGTTTACCGGCACACCAACTGGGGTCCGCAAAGAGTTGCAATGGGTTTCTCGATTTTGTCATTATTAACGGAGCGTGTGTGGTTAACCGGCACGTTAATTAGAGATGGCAATCGACTTCGAGAGTACCAGGCTAATTTGCATGGTTATTCACACCCGGTTTGTGATCCTCGGCATCCCAGTCACAAACAGTGGGGCACATACGAGACTAAACATGCCATTGAACAGTTCAATGTGTCTCAACAAATCTAGGAATTTCATAAGATGAAATTGATAAGTGTATTATCTACCTTAATGACCATTATGTTGTGATTACGGCATCCCTCTTCACACCATAGTTGGGGCATTTTGGGTCCTAGCCTTAATAAATAATATATTGGGTAATTATTTAAAAAGGAAAAACTAAACTAATAAATTCTGTTTATTGTATATGTCTGAATCAAGTGTCTATTCTCCTCCCTCTCCTCCTTCACCCATTTCTAAGAGCATCAGAAAGCACCTGCTTAATATGGAAAGGCTGACTGGCCTTAACTGTAAGGAATGGCTTCGCAATTAGAGACTGGCTCTCGGCATTGCGGGCAAGCTTCATCTCACCGAGTATCTGATCCCGGTTCCACAGGAACAAGTCATCATAAATAGTTCTTATGATGAGGGTAACTTCTTAGTTGATGTATCCGAAGTAATTCGTGACCTCATGTTGTTGACCATTGACCCCGAATTCCGCAAGGATTTTGAATCCTTAGGGCCATATGAGTTAATGCAATCGGTTGAGGAAAGGTTCCGAAAACCGGTTGAAGAGGAACGAGCTAGGATCTTCAAAAGACTTGCAGAGTGTAAGTTAAAAGAAGGAAGTAGCATCGATTCGCATGTTCTTCAGATTGAAGCGTACATAGGCGAATTGTACAAACTTGGTTATTCCATGAGTCAGGAGTCGAGTGTTAACACTCTACTCGTTTCACTGACTGGTAAGTACGATCTGTTCATTCAGACGTATAGAAAGGAAGACCAGAAAAAGACCTTAATGGAAATGCGTCCACTGTTGACTTTATACGAGTCACTCTTGGACAGGCATAGTTCCAATGGTTCAGCTACTTCTGGATTAAGTCTAGTGGAAAGACACAGCAAGAAACGATCCAGATCGTCTGGATATGTCTTAAGCTGGGAATCCACAGAATCGGATACAGTCGCAGAAAGATTGGAAGACGCTCAAAGGTCAAAATCTTTTGAAAGCTCACGTATATCTAAAAACCTCAAAACTCCTGTTCCATAATTCCTTGATGCATAATGTGATAGTCACATTTTGGTTTGTATGCAGGGAATGAGTAAGGTACGGGACTCTGGCGCATAGGAGCACATTTGGATTGGATTTCCGGCTCATGCGGTTTTGAAGTTTAGTTAGATATTAAAAAAATGTTATTAGCTTATTAGATGCGTATGACATTGTCTATCATATGATACATTGTTCAAGGATTTTGTTTTAATAAAATTGTCGATTTTCTTTTAACACATGTTGTTTGAAATATCCTTGAAATGTTATATGAATGTGTTGAATGCATGATTAGTAATAACTTGAATTTTGAATGCATCCAAAGTGTTTGGATTTTAGGAATTGTGTCCTTTTATGATTGTTAAGATAAGTATCATAAGAATCAATTCAACCAAAGGTCCAGTTGGACAGGACCTTGGAATCACTTAACTTAGAGTCACTTGATGAGTTGAGTTCTTAATGTGCTAAGAAATGAATCAACCAAAGATCCAGTTGGACGGGACTTTGGAATCATTTGGCTTAGAGTCAAATGATGATTAAGTTCTTTATAAAGCACATGTGGCAAGAAATGAATCACCCAAAGATCCAAAGGATAGGATTTTGGAATCAGCTGACTTAGAGTCAACTGAAGATTGCAAGTCTTGAACAGAATTAACAAAGTCATAAGTTTACATAGAGATGTAAAAGACATTGAGATTAGGAGCAATGGACACATTAGTTTATGTGTATTGCTCGAATCCTCAAATAGAACACAATTGTTTGTACTTCACAGTATTTGTCATTCGGTATGACGAATATGACTTCGCTTATCAGAATAAGCGATTGGGTTGAATACTTGAACAGTTCAAGGACTTCAAAGGAAGTACGAAATCCACAGAACCTGAGTGACAACATAAACTGGGAAAATGTTTCACAGTTATTCTCTTCCAAGAACATTAATAGTTATAATGTGTCTTAGGGAAAATCATTGAGCATTGGTCGAAACAGTTCGATCCTCAATGTATGAGATACATTGCAAATTAGTTTCCGATACATTGAATACTAAAACCAGTCAGACCATATTCCAACCACATCCTTCGACTAAGTAGGTTTTGCAGACACTGTCTGAAATGTAAAGCTGGGATTGTCCCACTTGTACATTAAAGGTCCAGGGTCTTGTAGTGTTCGTCCGAACCTCATGACTGGCCTGAACCTAATCAGAAATGTCATTTCACTTGCTATCCCGCTGTACCTGGAAAAGAAAGAGCTCTTTTAGAAAGAACTCACATTCTAAGGAGACAGTGGGAGTTGGGACAGCCCTGAATGAGTTCACGATTAGCCAAGTGAAATAACCTTTAGTCATCGCTAGGCTTAGAGCAGAAATCCGATTTCTGTTTTAATACTGACATAACCTTCTCTTAACCAGTAGTACTGATCACCGTCATAAGTAGTTATGATCGGGGTGACATACCGAATAGTGGTAAAACACTATAGTTGGTACGGATTTTCAATCCGACTACTTGGAAGCATTGGTGAGCCCGGTTGCTGCCAATTAAGAGAACTTTAGGACGAGATACAGTCCATGTGACAGCTTGATTGATTTTACAACTGGTCTTAGAACTAGTGGGAGTAATCATCAAAAGAAACCAACATGGACAGAAACGTACCTTCAGAACATCTGGTTGAGTGAGACGATACTCAGAGTCAAGTAATTGACTCCGAGAGAAGCACTCTCAATAGAAGATGAAATCTGAAAGGATACTGCATAATGTAAGTCGTTAGTGGAGCGCGTGTGGATCACCGGCACACTAATGGGGACTCACAAAGAGTATGCCAGTATAAAGGTACGTGGGCCCGAGATTACCCCATGGGCATCTTGCAAGAAAGGATATTCAGATTCTCGAAATATGCCAAAGGATTGGATTTTGAGAATGAGCTAAAAGATATCCATTAAGATGTCAGAAAGGTTTGGATTCTCAAAAATATACCAAAGCTCTGGATTTTGTGAATAGTCCAGAACCGTGTCAAAGCCAGTGGGAGTGTTGCTGTTATCTATCTCCATATGTGTGTCACATACTGTTTCTAGGAAACGTCATTTTTTCATTACAAAGTGTAATGACTTGGTGTTAAGAGACGGATCGCTATGAAAGACTTAATAAAGATACGGCATGCTTAGGTGGATACAAACGTCTATGAGATAGATCGAAACTCTGCCAAGATGATCTTGATGAGACTCAAGATGCATAGCTCAGGAAAGGAGTTTCCTGTCATTGCAAAGTGTGATGATTTGGCATGAGAGGTATGAAAGGTGCAACGTACTCACATAATCCATTGACATATATCAGATAGATGTTGTCATCAGTATAGAACCGGCCATAGTAAGCATGATCTTGATAAGATTCAAGATGCATGAGAAAAGGTCTCCGAAAGGATACAGTTATTAAAAGTTGTGACACAAGGATTATAAATAATCCTAAGATTCCAAATAGGTTTGGAATATTACTAGATTGTATCCAACAAGTTTCTTGGATCAATCAGAAGTGTCATGAACATGTCTTGATGACTTAATGCTTAGAGCATAGTGAGTCAGATTCAGGATATGACCTGGCTGAGAATACTTAATGAATGTTGTACATACGTGAGAAATCATTGGAAAATGATTGAGGTGAATGTTGATAACAATTTGAAAAGAATTTTCAAATAAGGACTTAATGGTTAAAGAATTTCGTTGGCATTCCGATGGAGCACGTGTGGCTCACCGGCATATCGTAACACATCGAAATAGTCTTAGGGTGCAATCATGTAGACTAAAGATCCCGAGAACCATGGAAAGTCAAGATACATAGAATGGAGTTGTTAGTGAGAATGACGGTATGACCAAAATTGAAGTATTATCGGAAAGATATCCGATGGGATAAAGTGTATGACATTTGAATACATATAAAGAGTGAAGGGTCATGTAGACATAGATACATAACACGAATTAAATAGTTTAAAAGGAATCTAGAAACCGATAATAGTTTATGTAAAATTCGAGTTGGTGATTACCTCGTGGAGACTTGGTAATTAGACAATAGTAACCACCAGTCAGATTTTAAGTTTCGTTTTTGCATGTTTCACTTCCCGAATAATTTGATTATTCAAAAGGTCCACAGTCGCTCATACTTTTTGGGAGTAAGTATGAATGAAGGCTGTCATGAATTGGTTTGTAGATTGTCTAAGGAGTTAGACATTGCAGTAAGACTGCTACAACGTTCATGAGTACTTAGAAATAGAGATTTGAGTATTGGATAAACCCGCGCTCAATAGATTGCTTCATGGATTACATCAAGAGCAATGTTGAGACGATAATATCGTATGATCTTGAAGCAGAGACATATGAGTTGAAATTTACGAGTCGGTTGTGCATTGATGATGCGAAACGCATCGGTAACTCGATGTTATAAAATGCATTGTTGTGTACGATTTGATAAGTAAAAGACACAACAATATGAGTCAAAGCTTATTCGTTCCTTGACCCTGATGGGAAACAGATATCTGTAGGCCACTCGATGATTTTGAAGTTGACTAAAGTGCTGGCCAGCCGGGACTAAATTGATGTGTTCAATTAGAAGTCTTAAAGTCATAAGCAGAATCGGAAATCGGGAAACAGAGTATCAGACAGAGATTGATCTCAATCCATGTCTCGTGTCTGAAAATATATTGTTGGACGAAGGATCATATGATCACTTATCTATGGACAGAACTGACTAGGTCGGAGTTCGGCAGCAGTTTCTAGGAAGCTGCAGGTTGTTTATTAATCAGAAGATAAATTAAAGTCATAGACTTATCCAAGTGGGAGACTGTTGGATTAGGTGTCTAAGCCATGACTTTACAACTATATTTATCTTGTTAATTGAAGCAAAGTCCATTTGGGTTGCCCTCATAGCTGGAGGCCAGGATAGAGTTCAGTAGAGTAAAAGGTTGATTTATTAATTGTATAATAAATCAATAGAATTAATTAAATGGTTTATTAATATATTTAAGTGTTAATATATTAATTAGAAACTATAATAATTAATTAAGATTTAATCTAGAATTAATTGGATTTAATTTAGTGATTAAATTAATTAATTAAAAATGTGAGGACTAGTTTGTATTTATTCAATAGTTGAATAACTGGCAAAGAGAAGTCCAGGGGCCAAAAGTGGCGCCACCCTTGGAGGCTTCTCTAGGGTTGGCGAAAACCCTAATTAGGGTTTAGGGATCTGGTCCAAGTGGTCAACAGGCTTGCCCACTTGGAGGCTCCTTAGGGTTTCAGGTGTAACCCTTGGAGGCTATAAAAGGAACCCTCTGGCTCCCCATTATTCACGCCAACTTCAACCAAGATTACTCTGCTGGACTGTCTTCTCCATTGCTGTGGGTATGACTTGCATCTGAGGCAGGACACTTGTGCTGCTAGCTTCAAGAACAAGATTCAAAGGTTGTTTTTTTTCTGATTTAAACTTTAGAAATAATTGTTGGCCTTTAGGTTTTAGTTTATTATCTTCATAGAAGAAAACATAGATCTTTCTAGGGTTGCATGTGAACCATAAGAGTTTTTGTGTTCATTGTTTGCTAGAAAACCCTTCAAATCTATCCTATTCCTACTCCTACTCTAATTCACCTATAATCCACCTATTCCCCCTAGTTAACTGCATTAAATTCTCCAAAACTTCTAGTGATGTGACATATGCACTTACATATTCATTATCATTTGATTTTATCATTGTTATGCACATGATAAAAGATATAATGGGGTTAACCGATAAGCTTTGCCAAAATTTTCAGCAAAAATCTATAGATATTGTTAATGCTCTTGCCTTGGTTTCAAAAACAAAATATTGACTCAAAAATTAAGAGATGAAGGTATGCAATCTTTTTTTGGATCAAGTGGTTTGTTTTTGTCATAAAATCCACATATTTGTCCCTGATAAGAATGAAACTTATAGATTTTTAATTGGACCATGTTGTAACAAAAGAAAATATATTCACATTGCATCACCGATGAGTTGAATTTTTATTGATGTTATTGACAGTCAATTGCAAGAGTTAAACTGCAGATTTAATGTGTCTATAATAGAGGTTCTTCATCTCCATTTTACGCTAGATCCAACAAAATATATTTAATGTTTGATGGTATATGTAAATTGGCAATATCTTATTATTCTTTAGATTTGTTAGAACATGACAAGAATTTATTGAAACTTGAGCTGCAACATTATTGTACCCAACGTTAGCCTTAGTATTCCTCTTGCTGTCTGAGACCTTTGACTTTGATGATCCGGTTGGATAAACGAGACTATCGACTTTGATGCACGTTGTCAGATACGTTTTCTGATGTATTTAGTTTTCTAAATTCTCTTTGTGGTTAAATGAAATCTTAAATGGTAAGAAAGTTGTTTGAATTTTCGAAATAAATAGACACTTTTTGAAAAATTCGTTCCATCTTCATGTCAGAAAAATCTTTTGAAAATGTCTTCCTATTCGAAACTATTAAAAAAAGATGTCTGAAAGTAGATAGTTGACAAAATTGCATTTTAAGTGGTTATTATTCACAAATTGGGGTTAGCCCACTTGGCTAACAAGGTGATATAATAACAAGGAGGTCATGGGTTCAAACTCTGACACTAATATAACAAGGAGTAGTTTAGGAGTAGGAGTAGGATAGATTTGCCGTTTCCAAAAAAAAAAAAAAATTGGTTATTATTCAATGTATTGTTAGAAAGAAATGGTCATTCGGTCAACATCCCTAATTATATTATCCTAGTTGAGCATTATTACCTTATAGCATTTTAATTAATTCTTTTAAGAGACTAAACCAAAATGATTTTATTGTTAAGCATTTTTTAGTTTTTATAAATATTATTTGTGCTTAAATAATGACAAATTACATAACGGGGCTTTATTAAACATTTAACAAACTAATATGCTTTTGTTGATAAATTTAGCAAAAAATGATTTGA
>JAKNSD010000039.1:10000-15114 GCA_023525715.1 Cichorium intybus | reverse complement strand
TATATATATATATATATATATATATATATATATATATATATATATATATATATATATATATATATATATATATATATATATATATATATATATATTTTTTTTTTTTTTGTAAAGGCAACTTAATTATAAAACAACCAAGGATGAAAACCCCAGTCCGAAGATGGGGAATCAACCACGGCACCGGTTACAACGATTTACAAGCTATTCTAGGGCTAATGAGCCATTGAATCCTATCTACTACAATTTTGTTAGCCCTATTTTCAATCCAGAGCATCGCCTCTTGCTGGGCTTTAAAGAAAATATCTTCAGCTGGGTTTGATCTTCTGGAGAAGACGACATCATTTCTGTTTTTCCATAATTGGGAGGTTATCGCCACCCCATTAACATACACAACCCTCTTCTCCATCGTTGATTGCACTTGGTCTTCTAACCCTTGGAGCATCTCTCCCAACCCCGTACAGTTTTGTAACGCAATCCCCCACCATACTTGAGCTTTATCCCAAACTGCTTTCGCAATTGCACAAGTAAAGAAAATGTGATTGGCAGATTCAGCATCCTCGGGTACCAGGTTGCATAGATCACACCTGCGGGACTCGAATGTGGCTCCCAAACGCAGCAGATTATATTTGGTTGCTAGTCTGTTTCTGGCTCCTCTCCATATCATTATCAGGTTACGCTTTGGTATCCAATTAGTCCATTTATAACTCCCGATCGATTGCTGCGTTTTGTCTGCGATGTATTTGCGCATCCACCCAACCGTAAATGTCCCTTTTGGGCCACCCGGGCATGTCCAAACATCACGATTACTGTTAAAAGTCACCGTTTCCAATTCCTGGGTTAATTGATCTAGCTCGTCCCTGCTTCTCCCTTGTCTAGTTGTAATTCTGTTTCGCCATTCCTGGATTCCATTTCCCAATTGCATTTTTTCTTCCACTTTGACGTTTTTATCAGTGTCTAGATTAAATAGTCTAGGGAATCTAGTACTTAGCGGTTTGTCTCCTGTCCACCAGTCCAACCAGAAACTTGTGTCTTTCCCATTGCCGATCTGTTTTTTGAAGAGTCTTCTTGGGTCCAATTGAATCGAATTTAGCTCATCCCATTGTAAAACTATCCCTCGCCAAGTCTGACCTGTCTTTATCTTGCTTGCATTTTCAATACAGCTATAGGATCCGTGTAAACTTTCAATTATTTTAGTCCATAAGGTACCCTGTTCCGTTTTGTATCGCCACAACCATTTTGAAAGTAGTGCTTTATTAAGACTCTCTAGCGGGACAACCCCTAACCCCCTTTCTCTTTTTCAGTAAGGACATAATTCCACTTGACCCAAGGAATTTTGGTACGATCTTTTCCCCCCCCTCCCCAAAAGAAGTTTCTTCTAAGGCGTTCAAGAGTTTTTAGAACACCTTTTGGAACTTTGAAGAGGGATAAAAGAAAATTACCAAGACTCCCTAGAACGTTACAGACAATAGTGTGTCTTCCTCCGATTGAAAGAGTTTTCACCTTCCATTTGCTTAGTTTAGAGCGGAATTTATCAATCAGAGGTCTCCAAGATTCTATCCTTCCCATGTTCAGTCCAACCGGCATCCCTAAAAATACAGTAGGGAATTTCTCCACTTTGCACCCAATCACCAATGCCATGGATTCCACCACCGCTGAAGCGTGCGCTATGCCAAAAAGAGAACTTTTTTCTAGATTGACCTTTAGACCTGCAGCTTTTTGAAAACAAAACAACAGTCGTACCAAATTAAGGATGTTTTCTGTCGTCAATTCACCGAAAAAGATTGAATCGTCTGCAAAAAAGAGATGGGTTAACGGAATATTATGATCTCCAACCAGGATACCA
Source organism: Cichorium intybus (assembly GCA_023525715.1). Taxonomy (NCBI): domain Eukaryota; kingdom Viridiplantae; phylum Streptophyta; class Magnoliopsida; order Asterales; family Asteraceae; genus Cichorium; species Cichorium intybus. The sequence continues at coordinate 13,271 of JAKNSD010000039.1, read as the reverse complement.
CTAAAGGTATTATTAGCTACAGCTTTATTGATCGCTTCATTTAGTCCCTCCATCACCAAGGTGAAAAGGAATGGAGCGATAGGATCCCCTTGACGGAGACCACGACTAAGCGAGAATTCAGCAGAGGGGCTAGCATTGATCAGAACTGAGGAGTGACCCGATCTAAGACATTCTCTCACCCAAGTACACCATTTGTTACCAAACCCTTTCTGGACCAACATCGATTGAAGATAGTCCCATGACACCGAGTCGTATGCCTTTGCGATATCCGACTTGAAGATGAACATTGGTTTATTTTTCTTCCTCGCCCAAGCCACTACCTCATTCACTATTAGCGGGCCATCCATGATTTGCCTATTTTTTATGAATGCGGATTGTGTTTTATCTATAATTCTTGTAAGCACCTGCTTAAGTCTATTCGCCAACACCTTTGATATGATTTTATATATGCTTGATATTAAACTGATGGGTCTATAATCTTTTACGTGGGTAGGGTTATTGATTTTAGGGATTAAAGTTATAAAAGCTGAGTTTACTCCTCTAGGGATCACCGGTCTTCCGTGAAATTCTTTGAGTGCTTCTATAAAATCCGTTTTCACTATTTCCCAATAACTTTTGAAAAATTCAATGGTGAAGCCATCTGGACCTGGTGATTTGTTACGCCCACACCCCCAAACTGCATCCTTTATCTCTTTTTCTTCAAAGGGCTTTTCCAATTCCGACCTTTGAAAGTCGGATATACGAGCCGTTTCCCCTAACTCTTGAGTCCACGTAACGTCGTTGTCTTTTTTAAAGAGGTCTTCATAGTTTTTTTTGAAATGCTCTTTAACCTTCTTTGGATCAACCTCCCAACTCCCATTAATTTTGATTCCCTTGATTCCTGCTTAGTGTTTTTTCTTATTTATCACTCTGTGGTACATTGCCGTATTCTCGTCCCCCTCTAGACACCATTTGTTTTTATTTTTTTGTGCAATGTCTTCGTTATCTTTCTTGTCGATGCTCCTCAAGGTATTAATAATTTCCCATCTACCTTTTAAGAGCTCTTCCGATCTGTTGCCTCCTTCGATAACCTTATCAACCACTTCTAATTTTGCCAGGCAAATTTTTTTTTCTTCCTCTTTTTTCAGCCTTCTTTGAGTCGACCACGTTTTTAGTCTATGTTTAATGGACTTTAATTTTTGCATGATTTGGTATAGCTTCAGGTGGTTCCCTTCTATATGGTAGTTCTCCCAAACTTCTCTAACAATTTGACCACATTCTTCCTCTTTTAGCCACGAATTATAGAACTTGAATGGAATGCCACCATAATTTGTGTAAGAGTGTTTCAAGATTATCGGTTTATGGTCTGAGAATAGTCTTGTGTCGGTTATAGCTTGAAAGTTAGGCCATCGATCTCCATAGTTAGTTGTCACCAAGAACCTATCCAGCTTAGAAAGTTTTGACCCCCCTCCTTTAATCCATGTGAATTCCGAACCCCCGTTTTTTACCTCGATGAGATTATTATTGTTTATGAAGTTGTTGAATTTCTTTGAGGCTTTCTCGTCTGTAGACGATCCTCTTCTTTCACTTGAATTTCTGACATCGTTAAAATCTCCATAAAGCACCGCTACTTCATTCCAATCCGACAGATAATCAGTGATGAACTTCCATAAGTCTGCTCTTATCCTAGGATCTTGGCTGGCGTAAATATTTATGAAGCTGATATGGGTATTATTCTCCTTCCACCTCCCTTGAATGATAACACAATCATTTCTGCATATAGAAATTTCTTTGGCAAAAAAATTGTTATTCCAACAGGTTAGTATGCCCCCTCCTTGACTTTGGCTATCAACAGATACGAAATCGTAATCCATGCTTCCCCACATTCGTCTCACCATTTTATCTGTTATGAGTGTTCTTTTGGTCTCCTGAATGCCTACTACAGCTACTTGATGACTATCGATTAGGCCCTTGACCCAATCCAGTTTATAATCGCCTTTACCAAATCCATTTATGTTAAGGGATAAGATATTCATATGTTACCGGATAGCGCTCCGTTATTGTAGTTGTGTCGTTGACTTTTGGTCCTCTTCTTGTCTTCGTGAAATCCGCATGCTTCTCCAACTTCTTTCAATCGGTTCACCACTCCCGTACTTATTGAGCTAGAGGTTGAGATTGAGTCTCCCCAGCTGGTTTCCGTGTCTTTTTTCTCCACTTTCTCGTCTTTCTTCTTCCATTTGCTAGATTGGCTTCTCGTAATTCTTCTGTCTCCATTTTGTGCTCTGTTATCATTCATCTTAGAAGAGGTTTCTTTGTACTGGATGAGTTGTTGATTTTCTCCTTTTTCTTCCATCTGCTCTAGTTTCTCTGATATCGGGGTGTTTCTTGACAGTAGAATTTTCATTTTATCAGAAACTCTGTTAAGATTTGTAGGTGTCTTCATATTGAAGGTCTCTATTAAATTGGGTTTTGGCCGTATCTTTCCTGTTATTTTTTTCTTATCATTAATTGAGCTTTTCTTATCATTAATTGAGCTGGCACTTTCTTCATTTTGGTCGTACTTAAAAGTTGGTGGAATGCCCACATGGCCCTCTAAATTATTTAAAGTAGGCGCATCAACTGAATCTTGATTAAAAAAGCATATTTTGTTACTTTCTTCCCACTCACCCACGTGGGTTTCCAAACCCAAAGTTTCCGCATGCTCTGTTACACTTGTAGCATTATTGGGAGTTGCGTCGATGGCTGCCGGAGGGTCGTGTTGGTCCGCCGCCTCGTCACCGGAGTTCCTAGTCACGTAGTCGGCATTTGAATCTTTGACCACCAGAGTTCGTAGCGACTCCACCGCGTCTTCGTCAGAGAGGAAGTCCGATCTGTCATCTTCGGAACCGTAGGCCGAAAGTTTATCCTCCCAATCTTCGTCGTTGTCGTCTTCTGACTCCGTTTCTTCTTCGATAGATTTTTGTTTATTGTACTCCTCCCGCACAACTTTGGGCTCAAAGAGCGTATTGTCGGACTCCATTACTCTGATATTATTAGATTGACCTTCAATGATCACCTTCATCGACTCCATAATAGTTTCTAAGGTTTGGGTCTTGACACAAATCCTACCATACGACCAGTCATCGTTTGAGTGATGGCAGGGGTCAGTGATGATTACCTCTCCCCATATTCTCCCGATCTCAATGAAACTGTTTGGATTTCTAGCATGGATTGGTAGTCCGTATATTTTTAGCCATGCGTATCTTTCCGTCACCACCACCGATCTATCCCACTTCTTGATTATATTAAAACA
>JAKNSD010000039.1:0-5000 GCA_023525715.1 Cichorium intybus | reverse complement strand
CAATTTCATGATATGTTTATATCTTCACTTTTTCTTTAATTACTTTCAGTACACTAAGAACAATGGGAATCCCTTTTCCGATGTTTTATGGCTTGCTGCATTAGTCCAATCAGAAAGTGAACTTGAATTTGGTCAACAGGTTTGTTGGCATCTCTTTAAATCATTTATACAACTCTTACCAGATTACCTTATGTTACTAACCTTAATTGACATGAAAAAAACGAAAGAAAACTAATTATTCAAATTTTGAAACCTTTAAAATTTTTGAAATTTTCAAATTTTGAAAACTTTGAATTTTGAAAACTTTCAAATTTTCAAATTTTGAAAACTTTTAAATTTTCAAAATTTGAAAACTTTCAAATTTTCAATTTTGAAAACTTTCAAATTTTCAATTTTCAAAACTTTCAAATTTTCAAATTTTCAAATTTTGGAAACTTTCAAATTTTCAAAAATGAAAGGAAACTAATTTTTCAAATTTTGAAACCTTTAAAATTTTTGAAACTTTCAAATTTTCGGATTTTCAAATTTGCGGATTTTAAAACCTTAATTTCCGGATGAGACAAATTTTGAAAACTTTAAAATTTTTGAAATTTTCAAATTTTGGAAACTTTGAATATTTTGAAAACTTTCAAATTTTCAAATTTTGAAAACTTTCAAATTTTCAATTTTGAAAACCTTCAAATTTTCAAATTTTGAAAACTTTCAAATTTTAAATTTTGAAAACTTTCAAATTCAAATTTTAAATTTTGAAAACTTTCAAATTTTCAAATTTTGAAATTCAAATTTTGAAAACTTTGAATATTTTGAATTTTTTTTTAAAAGTTTCAATAATTCATTGTATATTCTAATCATTATAATTTTACTTTGTAACTTGACATGAAAGTTCTAATAAAGTAAACCCAAAGTAACCATTTACTTTTTTTTATTGCGGATTTTTTTGTTTAACTGCTACTTAAGTGCTATTGATGTATTTCTTTTAGTTTCACAGATGATATATATCATTGCATTATAATATTGGGGTATATTTTGTTTAATTTCACAAGTTATAGTGTCTTTTCATCATAATATTGAGGTATATTTTCTTAATTTCACAAGTTGTAGCGTCTTTTCATCATAATATTGAGTTATTTTTTTTTCATTTCGTAAGTTATATTCAGTTGGCTTCTTTTTATGCAGCGGTTTTGTCTCATACTCATCTCATGTGGCAGCATAGGATGTATGTGACTAGCAACATTTAGGAATGGTCATCTTTCATGTGCCACAATGAATGAAACAGTTACAGAGCCCTGTTAAATGACATCAGTTGAGTATTGAATGACTGTTCTTTCTTTTTACAGTTTTTGATCACGTTTCCCCTGATTACCATGGTATTCATGAACCGGTAATGCTAATTGTCTTGTATTTAATATCTTTTCCAAATGCACAGAAAACTTCAATCAAACTCACACTTGGTTCTGAATTCTAGGGTTTCATAATCTCTATATGTTTCCACTATTTATGTGTCATCATTATTTATGGAACTAATTTTGTATTTCTCATGTCTTGGTGGGACTGTCTCATCCCAAAACTAGAAATGAAAGTAAGCTGCTATATCTTGCTAAAAACGAAAGTATGTTGATAATTATTGCATTTATTTGGGCTTAATGCAGCAAGGCGGTGTTTGGGACGATTCTTGATACAGATCTTAGCTAAGGATGGGTGTGTATTCTTTTGATTTTTTCATTCATGTTTGCTTTTGGTTATCCCTGGCTTTTAAATTTGTTACTGAATTTTGGTTATCCTTCGCTTTTTTTTTGGTGTTTTCCATGCTTTGTGGTCTTTTATATTGATTTATATCATCCTATTAAGTATTGACTAACTATAGCAATTACAATGTTATTGTGTAAAATAAAATGTTGAATCGCAAATTAAAATGTATATTTGTATGCTCGTGTTCACTAACATTGTAGTGGATGTTTTATCAACTAATTAAAGCATTGTCCAATTATGGTATTTAGTTATAATTATGTTAATAATTAAAGCATTGTCTAATTATAATGAATTGTTATGAGTCTAATTACCCTTAAAAATATCGATTTGACTATAATCGAATATATTTCAAATACTTGGTTATTAGTAATACAAGTAATGAATATGATAAATTTTAATTGAATTAGGAAATTTGGAACTCATAATTTAATATTAATTTTGGTGTTTAAACTTAAACATCTTTTTAAAACGTAGAATAAAAATTGTTCTTTATGGTTTGAGCGTTCCTCACAAAAAACATGAACCTTTAATAGAATCAAAAATCAAATACTTTATTGGTGCCGTTAACAAATACGAAAATTAAAGAAAAAACAAGTTCATTTAATATTAATGCCCATTGCATTGTCGATTTTAGGTTTGGCCAGATTCAAAATACGTTGAATTAATTAATTTTTTTTACTGAAAAAACTTTTTACTAATGTAACGTGTGTTCTAAATGATATCCTTATACAACTTACAAGAAACTATTCACCGGAAGTAAATTATCCATTTTATATACAAGTTACCAAACCGAACTATTTATGGTAAAACCAATTTCGTGATTCATTGTATATTATTTAGAATATGACATATTTCTGAAAATAAATTATGAACGTTTGTCAAAACTAAGTAATTATTGAAAGAAACCTATTCACCGCCTCCCCCGCCCTCTTCAACGACTGTTGCATTGTGCGGGTACTCCATTAAGATTAAGACACACATGGTCATTATTATTTTGAAGTTTTCGATAAAAATCTCTATAACAAACATATGAAATTCCCGTAAAATGATACCAGAATCTTGCGAAAACAAATAGCCGAAAGGAAACTACTCGCCGTCCGCCGCATTGCGCGGGTACGCAGCTAGTATATATATATATATATGTATATATATATATATATATATATATATATATATATATATATATATATATATATATATATATATATATATATATATATATATATATATATACTATATATATATATATATATATATATATATATATGAGAAATTGTATTTGTTCCTACTTTTTATTCCTACCCATGTGAAATTGTGACATGTGTTTTAAAATATTCTTTATTTTATTAAATGTGCCACTTGTCACAATTTCACATGGGTAGGAACATGAGTAGGAATAAAAAGTAGGAACAAATACGATTTCTATATATATAGTATATATATATATATATATATATATATATATATATATATATATATATATATATATATATATATATATATATATATATATATATATAGATATATATAGAAATTGTATTTGTTCCTACTTTTTATTCCTACTCATGTTCCTACCCATGTGAAATTGTGACAAGTGTCACATTTAATAAAATAAATATATTTTAAGACACATGTCATAATTTCACATGGGTAGGAACATGTAATTCTGGACCAATCATTTGATGAGAGCAATTTGGGAATCTTGTTAATTAAATTAATTTTCATATAACAATAATCCCAAAAAACATTTGTACAAATTGATTATTAAGCATGTAAGTAAGGAATTGTTTAAACCCTAGATCAGCCCATCATTATCGTCGTATTCATCAATCTATATTTTTGTAAATCGCAACATCAAACCGGCTTGACTACAATTCCCTTTCTTGCCTTCTGCACCGTTTCTTTCCTTCTCCAATACGTTCATCTTCTTCGCCAATGATGGTGGTATTGTACTGCAAGCATCACGATTCAGAGTTACAATGGATGCTCTCCTTACCTACCTTACTGTTTTCTCAAGTACACCTGAAATTGATTTGGATGCTCTCATACAATGGATGCTCTCCTTACCTACCTTACCGTAGGTATTGTTGATTGGGATTTCAGGGGGGAAAATACAATACCATCAGTGAAGGAAACGGTTGAGTTTCATTCAAAAAGCACAAAAGATGGCTTGATTTTGATTATACTGTCAAAGTTCTATGAAGACGGTAAACATGATTTAAATGGAGAAGATACATTCAAAGAATTTGGTATTCTTCAAGAATTTGGTATTTTTGACATTTTGATTCAAAAAGCACAAAAGATGAATTGATTTTGATTCTCCAAGAATTTGGTATTTTGCAAGAATGAAATATTGAAAGCAACATACTGCAAGAGTAATCTTTTAAGAATGAAAGCCTGAGCTTAAATTCTCTGAGAATGAAATATTGAAAGCAACATATGGCAAGAGTTTTCTTTAAGAATGAAAGCTTGAAACTAATGCATGCTTCAAGAATGCTTATATTCTTTAAGAATGGTAGTGTATTACGACAAGAATAAAGTGTATTCTTTTAACAATTATGTGTGTTATTAAAGAATTTGTGTATAATTTGAATAAAGAAGTATAAGTTTCAGAATGTATGAACCTGTGTTTTTTAATTTGCGGCTTTTATTCACGTAATAAATTTATAATTTTTATATAATGAGATAAATACATATAAAATAAAAATCCCCAAAATTAGGAGATAAATTGGGTCTTTTCTAAATATTGATTAATAGACTAAAATACCATTTATAATGGTTTAATTGTAAAAATTTGATTAATTATTTGTCATAAATTTACAACTAGGCCCTTGAATCTAACATCATTGATCATTTCAATGGGACGCTCCACATTTGGTCCTACGTTCACACAATAATTGTTGTTTATATATATATATATATATATATATATATATATATATATATATATATATATATATATATATATATATATATATATATATATATATATATATATATATATATATATATATATATATATATATATATATCCCCACTACCACTGCCACATTTACAACAACTTCCATCATCCTTATCACTACTACCACATCCACCACCATCGACATCACCACCGACCACTACCACTATAAGCACCACCACCACATCCGCCACCGGTCCCACTACTTCCACCAACTCTATCACCAACACCACCACCTCAACAACACTGCCACCACCATCGCTCTCCCTCTACCATCCTCCCAACCACCACA